>ML334870.1:0-12092 GCA_005239505.1 Nicotiana paniculata
GAACCTTATGCATACCACCGTTACTGTGTGAGGCACTTTAAGGCCAATTTCCAGAAGGCATATACCAACAAGGATCTACATGATTTGATGTGGATGGAAACAACAGACCACCAACATCATAAATTTCGGAGGCATATGGAATCTATCAGGCAAGAAGATGAGGCAGCCTATTGTTGGTTAATGCGACATCACCCTGAAAAGTGGACTTTGCATGCGGATGGTGGCAGACGATGGGGAATTCTGACTACAAACGTGTCAGAGTCTTTCAACGGGTTATTGAAGTCGGCAAGAGGATTGCCTGTCACGGCCATGGTGCGGATGTCGTTCAAGCAGATGGCGGAGAGGTTTGTTGAACGGTCTGCAGCTGCAACGAAATTGATGGAAAGGGGTGTTGAATTTATGCCAGTACCGATAAAGTGATTTGAGAAATACAGACGGCGAGCACATTGGCATTCATTTTTGCAGTATGATAACGAAAGAAATATTTTTGAAGTTTGCATCGCTATCCATAATAAATCGGGGTAATAATGTACATACTATAAATGAATCAGCAATGTTATGCTCCTGTGGGAAATGGTCCATTTATGCAATGTTATGCAATGTGGGAAATGCTCCTGTGGGAATCAGCAATGTTATGCAATGTGGGAAATGAATCGCAATGCCTTGCTCACATGCCATCAAGTATTTTCAACGTATTGGTTTTGGGGAGACCAACTATGTTGATCAACAATATAGTGTTTCTAAGAACCTAAACACATATAGTGGGCAGTTGCAGCCAGTGGGTGCTGAGCATTATTGGCCTCCGGAACCATTTAAAATGGTGTGTAACAAGTCCTATTTGCGTAAATTACAAGTGTAGAAGAGAATGTGTATACGGAACCAAATGGATGTTAGTGATACCATTTATGCGCGCAAATGTGGTATATGCTCGCAAACAGGACACGACCGTCGAAAATGTCCTTCAGCTGGTTTAGGTGGCAATACTAATCAAGCTCGTGGTGGGTGTTCTTCTAATGTGCCTAACTATCCAGGAGTTTATGTTATAATAATTAATTGTTATGTCTCTGTTGCAAGATTTATGAAATAAAATTATGTTTGTTAATTTTGATTTGAAATTTTCCATTTTACCTTTTAAAATGATAATTTAATAAAATTATGTGTATATTTAGCGCGGTTCAATACTATGTTAATTATGTGTGTTGTCTTGTCGAACTGAAAAAGCTGACCAGCAGCTGACATAAAGCTGTCTTGTACACATCATGATATTTAACACGCAAAATATAGCGCGATTAAATAGTACGTTATGTGTATATTAGCGTGGTTAAATACTATGTTAATTATGTGTGTTGTATTTTTATTATGTTGGCCTGATATGTTTGTGTTTGTGTTGTAGTAATGTTTTCCTTTTTGTTGTACTGAATTTTATTTTAATTGTACTGGAAGTTAAGATTTAATTCTTGTGTTGTTATATGAAATTATCTAACGAAAGGGAAAATAAAAAAGTAATGGGAATATTATATAAAATTTGTTGTTAATGTATACAAAAATATTATTTACACCAAATACAAAAAAAAAAAAAAAAAAGGAAGGTCGAATCAATATGTCCCGCATCCGGTGTGCCTCAACACAGCCGCTGGCCTGAGTTGCATATCATCCCATCCCGCCCGCCAGGAAGGTCGAATTAATGTTTTCAGGATCGATATAAGAGGTCGTCGGTCCAGCAGAAGCCTACATAAGAATAGAAAGTTAGAAAAGTACATAAAAATTCACAACAATTTAAATTGTCTTACCATGATATCGTCTGGCTCTTGAATGTAATCATCTGTCGCAGCCACGTCAGCATCGCATGAAGCCTTAAAAAGGAAATTAATAAAGTTAAAGAAAATAAATAAGTTATAGTTAAAACAAATTCAAATTCAATACTAATAAACTCATACATGCGCATGTGATGATGAACCATAACTCAGTCGGCGCCCACTATGCAAATCTCGGATCGGTCGATCCTCATCAACGGTAGACGGTCCCAGGAAGTATCTAGCCCAATCTACTCCTAAAATATTCGTGCTCGTGATCAATAATTGACCTGACGGGGTCACCTGCGATGTCACTGGAGTGAGATGCATTCCAAGGCTATAAGACGGCATGTCCGTCTCATGTATGCCACCTGCCAGATAAGCAGCAACATCAGCAGCAGGAGCCTCAACGCCCCCTTGCTGGGGACCACCTCCTCTCTGCCCACGACCATGTCGTCCGCCACCCTCACATCGTAGGGCACCACCATCTCGTCTGGAACCACCATCTTGTCGGGCACCACCACCTCGTGCGACACCACAACCTCGCTCGTACTGCCCTGAGTCCATATAATCAGGCTCGTGTGCCAAACGTTGATCCGCTCGGGCTCGATGCAGTATCCAGGCATCCACCTCTACAAATCAACGCCTATAATCCTGCATAGCCACAGGATTGTGGACATGATTCTGCATCTGCAGTCCCATCTGATAGACGGTATGTAATCCAATCGTCTGCACAAAGAAAAAAATATAACCTACATATGTGGCACTAAATTACACGCATATAATTAATAATAACAGAAAACATACCAGAGCCTCGTGTCTCCCGGCGTATGGGACGAACCAACCGTCCGCTGGATGAATGGGTTTCCCGATAAAAAGTCGGGTAACAAGGCGGTACCATGACCTATAATCCTGAATAGGCACCTCCTGCATCTGCGTAGGTGGGGTCAACTCATCTCGTCGGTCCCAAATATGAATATGCGCCATAAGCCATGTCATTAATGCGTCGTCCGCCCTGGAACGATCATCCCTCTGATAATGTATAGCCTACCATATAGACGGCCTCGGTATACACTGCGGAAGGCCAAACTGACAAAGTACTCGCTTGGAGGCATGATGCTCCACAATATCGAGGCATATGAGCGGGGCAGAAGTGCTCCAAATCGGTCGGTCGAACGAGCAATAAGCTGGCAGGGTACCGATCAAATCGTCGCTGTATGACGTCCAGATGAACTATCAAATAAGAACACAAACCGTGAGTATGCGCAACACTAAGTTAATCTATACCAGGTAAGTTTAGGTACATATTTACCTGTGCGCCCTCCAGCAAATCCAACGCATCCCTGCAGAGGGGGAGATTATGATGAGCATCATACTCTCGTGCAAGTCTACGGCGGAGAACCCACCTCCTGGCTAGAGGGAGAAAGGAGGTGGTACATTAGGAGGTAACTGTGGTAGAGGTGGCTGAAACTGCAGAAACCGCTCCCAGGCCCAAACCTAACATACTAAGTTGACGTAAGGTATAAGATTAATTCTAAATAGGTAGAATTGGAACTAATGAACATATTATTTGAATATGTTATCACCTGTAGAAGCGGCAGAAAGCCAAAAACGTCTCTCTGTGTGCCCATGCAAGCCCGACACATCTACATGTACAAGTATGCGAGAACAACACCACCCCAGCTGTAATTGGGTAAGTCATAGAGCAATGCAATATGATGAAGAAATCGCAGGCTGACTAGGTTCCCCGAAATGTTCGGGAACAAGACCCCACCAAATAGAAGAAGCAACAAAAACCTCGTATATCGGACAATATCCTCCTCCTCTGACTCGGCGGTGATAGTGGGGTGGATTACCTCCAGGTACTCTCTAATAGGGGTCAATTGCATACTACTGGTCCCCGACGATGCAGTATCGTCCTGTGGCCTGAAACCCGTGAGCCTGTGCAGCATATCCAAATAATCCGCCCGTGACAAAGATCTCATACGCATAAGCAGTGAAACGGGAAAGCCATCAACGGGCAGGCCATATATAAAACCTCCACGTCCTGCAGCGTGATGGTGGCCTCGCCAATGGGCAGGTGGAAAGTGTGCGTCTCCGGTCGCCACCGTTCAATCAACGCCGTGATCAAAGCCCAGTCGAGATGCATCCGGCCGATCTCAATAATCCTATAAAATCCCAAGTCCTCCAGGCACCGGACTACATGAGGATGTAGATCTATATCCCTAAAAAAATCCCACATGTCATCCACTCTCCTAACGCGGAGAGTCTGCATCAGTAACTGTCCATCCCATATAAAAGCGGATCTATGTTCTCCCTGTAGGACTAATAACTCACGCGAGTAAGGGCCGGGATGTATGGGCGGCACGTCCATGTCGTCAACTGTAAATTAAAACAACATTAATTGTATGTTTAATCTGTAAATTAAATAGTAATTTTTTTAGTTACATAATTTTTAGAGTTATAGAATATTTATACCTATGGGTTCCAGGCTCGATATTTGAGGCCCAGTAGTGCCAAACTATCATTAATAATTATGTGTGTCAAATTCAATATTTTTTATAATTTTTGTGTGTTTGTTTTATAATTAAATTATTAATTTTTCATTATTTAATTGTACAAAGTGTATATATATATATATATATATATATATATATATATATATATATATATATGCGTTCCATACTCGATATTTGAGGTCACCAAGCTATCATTAATAATTATGTGTGTCAAATTCAGTATTTTTGTAATTTTGTGTGTTTGTTTTATAATTTAAATTCATAATTTTTGATAACTTAATTTTACAAATTTTATATATATATATGGGGGTTCCAGGCTTGATATTTGAGGCCCAGTGACAACAAACTAATATTAATAATTATGTGTATCAAATTTAATATTTTTATAATTTTATGTGTTTGTTTTATAATTTAAATTGATAATTTTTAATAACTTAATTGTACAAAGTTTGCATTTATTCAAATATCAGTATAAGATACTTAAACTAAAGGGATTCTATGCTAAAAGGCTCTACATTTTACTACGCTAAAAATGTCTACATTTTACTACGCTAAAAAGTAATATAAACTAAATATAAACAACAATACATTTTAATCACAAATAAAACATAAAAAGTCATGGAAACACAAATACATAAGTCCGGATATTAACAGACAAATTTATTTCACAATTTTATATTTTTTTATAAAATACTAATATTTAAGTCCGGATAAATGTAACATACTAGTTTTGCAAATAAAACACAAAACGAAATAAAACACATTCAAATCAACTAATATGCATTATTATAAAAGTTTCAACATAAAATAAATCGAAATACCTTGATTTAGTATTTTCGGAAAGTAAATTGGTTAAAAATTTGAGTCTGAAAGTGTGAACCAACAATAATACGACGCTCTACTCTATGTGGGACCTACGTTCTACGCCTTTTGTGTGACGGGGGAGCCCACAATTTTTTTTTTAACTGTGAGCGGGGTGGGGGGCGACCAGAATTGGAGAACAAATTTAAAAAATGGGGGAGACGAACTGCTGTGGTTGGGAAAGACGAAAGGGATTAAAATAACTGGTATAGCGCGCAAAAAAGGGACGCTATATTTATAGCGTTTAAAATCCATACGCTCTACCTGCATTTACTTTTTGTCAGAGGTATAGCGCCCAAAATCTGGACGCTATACCTTAATGGCAAAATTTACCGTTAAGGTATAGCGCGCAGTTTTCGGGCGTTATATATACATTGATACTCTTTTTTTTTACACCTATTTATGTTCTTTGTGTCCAAAACAACAATATTTTGGTTTCGGACTCAATATATTGCTCCCTTTTTATGAGGCTATATTCAGACTTTATTTTTGGTGTGATAGATTAGTGAATTATTTTTGAAAATAAAATAATGCATGCTCCATTCGTTCCGATTGTAAATGACACATTTCATTCATTGAGAATAAAACTGTGAGAAGTTTGACCAGTATTTTGAAGTATATTATTTTTATCATATTGACATGAGAAATATTACAACTAATACTGTTTTTTTATAATTTTTGAATATTTGAATTCTAATTTTAGAATACCGAGTTCAACTAATCTAATTTAGCTTTAATATTTCATCAAATTGACTCTAAATAAGCAAATATATCTTCTAAATTAAAATAAAGAGAGTACATATTTAGAATTTACAAAAAGAATAATAAATCATAATAGTAGTTAATAATTCATATTATTGAAAACCCTTTTAAGAACAAAATGTGGTTAAGGATGAACCTTTTTGACCACATAATAAAAATAACATAAAAAACAACCAATTTCATAAAAACTACCCAACAACCTGCTGATCCAAAAACCAGCCTCTTTGACTATTTCCTTTCTACGAACGATTTGTCTTTTTCCGTCCAGCGAATAGACACAATATTTCTTCTTCCTGTATTGGTGTAAGATACACTAAATTCATCATTTACTTATACGAATATTAGTGGCCAAGGGTCGTACTATTTGAATGTTAGTTGAGTTGGAGTTGGCCGGAAAAGTAGTTATCGCTCTTATTTCAAATTCTGTCATTTCTTTTGTGTATTTTAATTCTCAACAATTATAAATAGGGCATTGTAATTGTATGTCACACAATTATAATGATATAAGAAATCTGAGTTTCTATCTCTCTCTTCTCTCTGTTCCCCTCTCTCCATATCTTTTACTATTCTTTACTCTTCTTTTCGTCTGCAAATTCCTACTGCTCCATTGCTTAGCGGCTGATACTCGACATTTGATTATCAATTGGTATTAGAGCCTGGTTAATTATGGGACCTCGAAGGGAAGTTGATTAGTAGTCAACCACTGGAACTTCACGAACAATACAAAGATCTCGCAGCTCAGAAAATAGATATGCGCGCTGAATTGGCTCAGAAACACCAGGAGCTAAGGGCGGATTTGAATCAGCGGCTTGCTGAGCTACTTCAACTGGTGAATTCTCTTAAAACTCATTTGATAGAGTAGACCTCAGTCGGCAATGGAAGGACAATGCCTCTACTTCGGCTACAATTAGGGATAAGGTACCACAATAAGGTTAGGGCATTTAAGGACCTAATCCTAACGGTGTAAATCCTAATCGGGGGCATAACGTGTTGTTTCCACGATTTAATGGAGAAAATCTGGAAATCTGGTTATATAGGATTGATAAGTATTTTGCTGAGAATGAAACTCCTCTCAATCAGAGAGTGAGGTTAGTTGCTATGAACTTGGATGATAATGCCTTAGTTTGGTATCAATCCTATTAACAATGTAAAAATTTACCTATCTTACTTGCTTGGGACGAATATATATCATAACTAATTGAAACATTTGGTGAGGTATTTGATGATCCTATGCTAGAACTTAAGCAATTGAGACAAACTAGTACTATGAGGGAATTTCAGTTTGCATTTGACTGGTTACTCGCACAGTATAGTCTAACTATTGAGCAAGCCATTTGTTGTTTCCTGGGAGGCTTGAAGGAAGAGTTGTTGCACCATATTAAGATGCATGAACCTAAATCATTGTGTAAAACTTACAAGCTAGTTAGGTTAGCTGAAGCAACCTTACATGCTAATGCTAGAGCCCTAAAATAGGCTTCATCTGGGGATACTCTACAGCTAAGAAGAATATGTATGAAAGCCACAATATTAAGAGTCATCAGTACCACCATCCTACTCCTCCACCCAAATTGACTTCACCTGCTAGCTCTGTAGTTATGGACCTTAAAAAGGGAGAAGTATCTCTCCTGCAAAAATGCAGAGTAAAAGAGCTCAAGTTCTTTGTTATTTCTGTTAATGACAAGTTCTCTCTTGGACATAAATGTACTCTTCCAAGCAAATGTTTGTCTTAGACTTGGAAGTTCATGAGGATGAATTTGTTGAAGGTGGATCAACCTTTTATTTCTGTGTGCTATAACATGAATCTAAGGTGCTCAAACCATCCATGTTAATGGCTATAGTGATACGAGACTTATTTAGATTTTGTTAGAAGGAGGCAGTACCTTTAACTTCATTGACTCAGATTCAGCCAAGAGATTGGGCTGCCATGTGGTTCTAACTAAGGTGGAGTATGTCAGCCTAGGCAACAACACCGTGGAAGCCACTTATGATATAATTAGAAATTTCAAATGGATGTTAGGTATAGCATATGAATCAGACATGATTGTCTTCCCTGATGGGAAATATGATATGGTCCTTGGGGCCTTACAGATAAGAACTATGGGTCCAATAATCATGGATTATCCTACACTTACCATGACCTACAATTACTTGGGCAACCAACATGTCTTGAAAGGTGTCTCTAAAGACTACAGGTTGTCAAGTCCAAAGACTATTAGTAAGTCCAATAGAAAAGAGTTACAGCTCTTCAAGCTACATGTCATGGTTGAACCACCACAATCTGATCAGCTAAATGCACTCCATCTTTCTAAAGATTAGGCAATACCACCACCTCTTCATGATCTCCTCACCACTTACATATCAGTATTTTCTGAGCCAACTGCTTTGCCCCCTTAGTGAGGTATTTTTTATCATAGGATACCATTGCAACCTGGCTCTAAAACAACTAAAATTAGACCTTATAGGTACTCTCCTATGAAGAAGGACATTATAGAGAAGTTAGTAAAGGAAATTCTACAATAAGGGGTGATCCAATACAGTAACAACCTATTTTCATCTTCTATGGTGGTGGTGGGAAAGAAGGAAGGGATGTAACGACCCGGTCGGTCGTTACGTAGAACCTGCATTATTATTATTATTGTTTTTACCTTGTCATAGTTTGGTTACACTGCTTATGATGTTTTAGAGTTGGTTGGCTCGGGTTCAGAATGGTTGTAGTGAGAATTGAGAGACTTAGTCTCTAAAAATAGCTTTATAACTGGAAAAGTCAACTGAGAGTTGACTTATTGGTAAAAGACCTCAGAATGCGGATTTTATGGCTAGGATAGCTTTGTTAGTTTATTTGGGACTTAGGAGTGTGTTCGGAATATTTTTGTGATGTCCGGTGTAGAATTGGGCTTGAATTGGCGAAAGTTAGTTTTTGCTGATTTTTCGGCCGGCACTGGAAAATAGGCTATCGGGGTCGGAATGGAATTTTGGAAGTTAGAACAGGTTTGTAATGTCATTTTGGATATGTGTGCAAGATTTCAGATCAATCGGATGTGTTTTGGATGGTTTCGGCACCGTTGGTGGAATTTAGGAATTTCAAAGTTCATAGGCTTGAATTCGATGTGATTTTGGTGTTTTGATGTTATTTTGGGTGTTCCGAGAGTGCAACTAAGTTTGAATGATAAATTATGATGTGTTGGTATGTTTTTTTAGGGTCCTGAGGGGCTCGGGATCTATTTCGGATGGTTAACGGGAAGTTCGGAGTTGGAAATTTGCAGCAAACAACTGCTGATGTTTTTCTACTGTTGTTTCTGCACCTGCGGATGTTTAATCGCAGGTGCGGGCCTGCATGAGTGAAAAGAGGCTCGTAGGTGCGATTTTTGGCCAGCCCAGGGGAAACATCACAAATGTGGACACTTGACCGCACCTGCGAAGTCACAGGTGCAGAAGTGGAACCGCGGATGCAGAATTTGCCTGGTTTAATAAAAAACCGCAGGTGCGGGCCACCTGAGCGCAAGTGTGGACCGCAGGTGAGAAATTTTGGCCGCAGGTGCAAAAATCCTGGGCAGAAAAGTATATAAAGGAGACTACACGATTTTTAACCCTCTTTTCACCATTGTTGTGCCGATTCAGAGCTTTTTGAGGGGTTTTGAAGGGGAAAACGTTTGTGCATCATTGAGGTAAGCATTTTGGACTTATTAACTTGATTATGTGTGATTAAAGACCTTATTAACAGTGTTTAATTGGGGAAAATCTGTGGAAAAAGGGGAAATTAGGGCTTTAGTTTAAGAGACCTTTTAAAGGTGATTTGAGGGGTCAATCGGACTCCGATTTCAGAGTTCTTTATATGTATGGACTTGTGAGATGATGAGTATCATTTTGGTATAAAGTTTTTCGAGTTCCGAGATGTGGGCCCGGGTCGGGTTTTAGCTTATTTCGGGTTTTGTGCTTAAAGTTGATATTTTTCGATTGAGTTTCATCCACTTAGCATAATAGATGTGAAAAATCTGAACTTGATAGATTTGGAGCACTCGGAAGTTGATTCGAGGGGTAAGCGTGTTGCAGAGTAGCTTTTCGGGCTAGTTTGAGGTAAGTAATGTCTTTAAATCCTGTCCTGAAGGTTTGAAACCCCGGACTTTACATCCTTTCACGGTTTTGGAGTGACACACACTCGATGAAGAGTGTGAGGCGTGCACGAATTGGAAATTTGGAAAGATCTTCTTTTAGGCAACTATTGAGTGTGAAACTGCTTTTAAAGCATATGTTTTATAGTATTACTATGGTTTGATATATTTGGGTTTAAGCCATATTTGGGGCCTAGTGCCAATCTGTTTTAACCCCTTAGGGGCTATTTTACTGATATTCCTCACTTTGAAATTATGATTTACACTCAGTCTTCTTGCTAAATTGTTTTGACACTCCGAGTTTATTGATATTATTTCTTGAAATGAAATACTATTTTGGGTCGAGAACCCCGTTTATTTATGGCCCGAGTGGCATGTTGAGAGTGTGTGACTGAGTGAGGCCGAGGGCCAATGTTGTGAGGATATTTATGATATGAGAGAGGCCGAGTGCCTGAGAGATGATTAATGCCATGATTTGTCTTGTTTATAGCGCTTGGGCTGAAGGAGCCCCTCCGGAGTTTGTACACACCCCTAGTGAGCGCAGGTACCTACTGAGTGCAAGTGCCGAGTGAAGAGTGATTGGGAGGCATGAGTGGCTGTGAGATGCTGAGTGACTGTTACTGTGTGATGGTGAGGTGCTGAGTGGATGATTATGAGCGATGATTTGGCCCGAGGGGCAGTTTATAATGATATTTTACTAATTTTTGATTATGATTCGTTTCATCTTTCAAACTAATATTTTTGGGAGTTTTTACTGAGAAACATTTGGAGAAATATACTTGTTCAAAGGATTTTTACAGAAATTGGTTTCAAACTTATGTATTAAATATATACTTTATAGAGACTCGATGTTTTACTGTTTTGTGGATTGGTGTTTTGTGTTGTGTGTTTCATATTCTTCAGACTTGGTTTATTTTCATACTGAGTTGGCGTACTCATCATTACTCCCTGCACCTTTGTGTGCAGATCCAAGTACTGGTTCTGAGCAGTAGACACTTGTGTCCGTTTGGCATCAACTTTGGGATTTTGAGGTAGCTGTCCAGCGTCCACAGCTTCTCCATTTCCCTTCCTTCATTAGTATTAGTATTTTATTCCGAGACATGGTTTATGACATTAGTAGTGTTAGTTTTATTCTTAGATTCTCGTGATCAGTTGACTCCAGTTCTGGGGGGATTTGTCTAGACGGTCATATTATATTATGGTTGCTTAAAGACTTCGAGAATCTTTTATACTTATTATGCTGATTATTAATGATCGAGAAACTATATTAAAATAGATGTGTAGTTATGTGATGGTTGGCTAGCCTAGTTCCACGATAGGCGCCATCACAACCTGTTACGATTTGGGGTCATGACAAGTTGGTATCAGAGCTCTAGGTTGCATAGGACTCAAAGGTCATGAGCATGTTTAGTAGAGTCTTTAGGATCGGTACAGAGACGTCTGTACTTATCTTCGAGAGGCTACAGAACCCTTAGGAAAAATCTCAGTTTCTTGAACTCTGTCGTGCCATTCTATTGGTTCTTGAAATCTAAACTCCTGTTGTTTCATTCTCTCACAGATGGTGAGGACACGCGCTACGGATCAGGGTGGCCAAACACCAGCTAGACCCACAAGGGATCGAGGCCGTGGTGGAGTTAGGGGACCAGCCTGCACAACAGCCGATACAGTACTGATCACGCTCAACTATGTCTTATAAAAAGACTAAACGGGCGGTGCAAATATAATCTGGGGTATTAAGCCCAAAGTAGATCCCACAGGGAATTGACGTATCAAGCACGTTGTTAAAATACTACTCAGCTGTCACCTGATGTTAATTAAATTACTAATACTAAATATTAAAAGTAAAGATTAACTATTGTAATAAAAATCTAAGGTTATGGTTTCCCCCGCTGGTTTACTTACTTCTCGAATACTTCGTATAGCTTGATTAATCGTCTCTATCAATCATGAACTCTCAATCTACCATAAATCTCTCTCAAGTAATTATGATAATTTACTAGACGCACTCTCTCAAGTTACGCTAGCTAGATTTCATTACAGTTCACTTT
>ML334870.1:12146-34192 GCA_005239505.1 Nicotiana paniculata
GAGTTTAATCAACCAATCAAAGCTATATCAATATCAAAATAAGTTATTCCCCAACGGGTTCCACACGAAATTAACTAAACAAATTCATAAGAATAAAATCTAAAACAACTAGCATAATTAAACTACAAAGTAAGGAAGAAAATATGTACAAATTGATGTTTTGCCTTCGATTCACTCTAAACTCGAATCTCTGTGTATCCCTGTGAATCTCCCCTTGTAGTTGTGTTTTAGGAGTCTATTTATAGGTTTAGGGTGAACCCTAACCGTGTAGGAGACTTCTATTTCAATTAGAAAACACTTAAACCCGTCAAAACTCGATTTCTGGCCGACTGGGGGACCCTGGCGTTTGGACCAAAACGCCTGGATAACGCCAGGCTAGGGCTGGCGTTTCAGCCCAAACGCCTGGCTAACGCCAGGTTGGGGCTGGCGTTTCAGCCCAAACGCCTGGCTAACGCCAGGCAGGGTCAGTGTGTTTGGCTCTGTCGCCCGGCTATCGCCCGGGTGTCTCCTTTCGCGTATCTTTCGATGTATTTGCATCCTTTTAGCTCCATTTCCATCTCCACTTCACCTACACATGAAATAAACTCCATTAAGCACATAACAAGTGTAATTTTATCATTAATGCGCATAAAAAGTAAGGTATATCACATGTTAAACTATGCATTTTAGTCTCGCATCAAGTACCAAAGGATCCATCTACTGTTTAGGACAGGTTCCCTCCGAGGGTACCCCAGCAAGACAGGCTCAGGCACCGATGGTGCCTATTGTCATTCCGGGTCATCAGGAGACCTTGGCTCAGATCTTGACAGTGTGTACCAGTTTGGCCCAGGCAGTTGCTATGTCTACTACTGCCGCTACAGCTCAGGTCGTGAGAGGCACTCAGACTCAAGCTGCCCGGACACCTGAGCAGGTTGTACAGGGTATTCAGGCACTGGGGGCAGACCCAGCCCGACCGGTTGCCCCAGTTCAGGACTTTGTAGTCCCAGCGATGCCTGAGGATGAGCAGCGTAGGCTGGAGAGGTTTAGTAAACTTCAGCCTCCGACTTTCAGCGGCACAGAGGGTGAGGATGCCCAAGGTTTTCTAGATAAGCGCCAGAGGATATTCCGCACTGCTGGTATTTTGGAGGCCAGTGGGGTCTCATTTTCTACATTTCAGTTTGCTAGTGCTGCTTTCACTTGGTGGGAGGCATTTGAGAGGCGTAGGCCGGTAAGTTCAGCACCCCTCATATGGCAGCAGTTCTCCACGATCTTTTTGGAGAAGTATGTTCCTTAATCCCACAGGGAGGAGCAGCGCAGGCAGTTTGAGCAGCTGCATCGGGGAGAGTTTTCAGTTACTCAGTACGAGATGCGGTTTTTCGAGTTGGCTTGACATGCTTCTGAGTTAGTCCCTACTGACGGGGAGAGGATCAGAAGTTTTGTAGATGGTCTCACGTATCAGCTCCGGATTTTAATGACTAGGGAGAGAGTGTCTGGAGCTACATTCCAGCAGGTTGTTGACATCGCTCGGGATATTGAGTCTGTTCGTAGGCAGCATCGTGAGGAGAGGGAGGCCAAGAGGCCTCGAGGATCGGTAGCTTCAGTGGCTCCCCTTCTAGAGGGCAGTTTCAGCACAGCAGAGGTCATCCATTTAGACCTTTTCAGCCAGCTCGCCCAGCTTATAGTGGCGCATCTTCGGGGCAAGGTCCCTACAGTTTTCATCCGGGACGTTCATCTTTTAGTGCCCTTCCAGCTCAGAGTTTCTCTAGAGCATCATCATTCCAGGGTTCTTCTATGCATGGTTCATCTGGTGGCTATCATAGTGGCGGGGGTTCTCTTTAGTCCCCATCTCCAGCTCCATGTAGTTATTTTGAGTGTGGAGAGTTTGGACATGGGTGGAGGCAGTGTCCTCGTCGTTTTGGTAGTTCATCTCAGCAGAGGGTTCAGCCCTCGACTTCAACCCCAGTCAATTCACCACCCACCCACCCAGCTAGAGGTGGAGGTCAGGTAGCTAGAGGCTGCCCAGGAGGGGGAGGTCGAGCAGGTGGAGGTCAGCCACGTATCTATGCACTCCCAGCTAGGCCTGATGTTATGGCCTCCGATGCGCTGATTACAGGTATTATCTCAGTTTGTCACAGTGATGCTTTGGCCTTATTTGACCCTGGTTCCACATACTCTTATGTTTCGTCGTATTTTTCTCACTTTCTGAATATGCCCCGTGAGTCTTTAGTTACGCTTGTTCATGTTTCGACTCCGGTGGGCGATACTATTTTTGTGGATCGTGTGTACCGGTCGTGTGTTAAATCTATTGGGGGTCTCGAGACCCGAGTGGACTTGTTGTTACTCAGTATGGTTGATTTTGATGTGATACTGGGCATGGATTGGTTATCCCGATGTCATGATATTCTTGATTGTCACACCAAGACCGTGACCCTGGCTATGCCCGGAGTTCTGAGAGTTGAGTGGAGAGGGTCTATAGAGCATGTGCCTAGAAGAGTGATTTATTATTTGAAGGCTCAGTGTATGGTTGAGAAAGGATGTGAATCTTATCTTGCTTTTGTGAGGGATGTTAGTAGTGATACTTCTTCTGTTGACTCTGTGCCCGTAGTCCGTGATTTTCTGGATGTATTCCCTGCAGACCTGCCAGGCATGCCCCCTGACAGGGATGTTGATTTTGGTATTGATTTGGTACCAGGCACCCAGCCTATCTCTACTCCACCTTATTGTATGTCACCAGCGGAGTTGAAACAATTGAAAGAGCAGCTTCAGGAACTCTTAAATTAGGGGTCCATTCGGCCTATTGTGTCACCTTGGGGTGCACTGGTGTTTTTGAGAAGAAAAATGATGGCTCTATGCGCATGCGTATTGATTATAGGCAGCTGAATAAGGTTACGATGAAGAACCTGTATCCTTTGCTCCGTATTGATGACTTATTTGACCAGCTTTAGGGATCTAGGGTGTTCTCTAAGATTGATTTGAGATCCGGGTATCATCAGTTGAAGATTCGAGATTCTGACATTTTGAAGACTGCTTTCAGGACCAGATATTGTCATTATGAGATTCTGGTTATGTCATTTGGGCTGACCAATGACCCAGTCGCGTTCATGCAATTGATGAACCGCGTGTTTCAGCCTTATCTTGATTCTTTCTTCATTGTGTTCATTGATGACATCATGGTATATTCCGGTAGCCAGGAGGAGCATGCTCAGAATTTGAGAGTTGTGTTACAGAGGTTGAGGGAGGAGAAACTTTATGCAAAATTCTTCAAGTGTGAGTTTTGGCTTTGTTCAGTAGATTTCTTGGGGCACGTGGTGTCTAGTGAGGGTATTCAGGTTGATCCGAAGAAGATTGAGGCGGTGCAGAGTTAGCCAAGACCGTCCTCAGCTACAGAGATTAGGAGTTTCCTTGGTTTGGCAGGATATTACCGTCGCTTCGTGGAAGGATTCTCTTCTATTGCTTCGCCTTTGACCAGATTGACCCAGAAAGGTGATCCATTCAGATGGTCTGATGAGTGTGAGGAGAGCTTTCAGAAGCTCAAGTCAGCATTGACCACAACTCCGGTATTGGTTTTGCCTACTGGTTCGGGTTCTTATATAGTCTACTGTGATGTTTCTAGAGTTGGCTTAGGAGCGGTGTCGATGCATGACGGTAGGGTGATTGCCTACGTGTCTAGACAGTTGAAGGTGCACGAGAAGAATTATCCAGTGCACGATCTTGAGTTAGCTGCCATTGTTCATGCCTTAAATATTTGGCGTCATTATTTATTTGGGGTGCAGTGTGAGATTTTTATTGATCGTCGTAGTCTGCAGTATCTGCAAAAGCAGAAGGACTTGAATTTGCGTCAGAGGAGATGGTTGGATCTTCTCAAGGATTATGACCTTAATATTTTGTATCATCCGGGGAAGGCCAATGTAGTGGCCGATGCTTTGAGTCGTAGAGCCGAGAGTTTGGCGATTCTATCTTGCCTGTCAGCAGCAGAGCGACCCTTAGCACTTGATGTTCAGGCTTTAGCGGGTCAGTTGGTGATATTGGATTTGTTAGAGCCTCCGCGGGTATTATCTAGCATGGCCTACCGATCTTCTCTTTATGATCAGATTAGAGCACGCCAGTATGGTGACTGACACTTGTTAGTTCTTCAGGATAGGGTCCGTCGAGGTGATGCCAGGGATGTGACTATTGGTGATGACGGGGTTATGAGGATGCAGGGCCGTATTTGCGTGCCCAATGTGGATGGATTTCGGGAGATGATATTAGCAGAGGCACACAGCTCGCAGTATTCCATCCATCCGGGTGCCGCGAAGATGTATCAGGATCTTAGACAGCAGTATTGGTGGAGGCGGATGAAGAGAGATATTGTTGAGTATGTAGCACGGTGTCTCAACTGCCAGCAAGTCAAGTATGAGCACCAGATACCAAGTGGATTACTTCAGAGGTTAGATATTCCGGAGTGGAAGTGGGAGCGGGTCACTATCGACTTTGTAGTTGGGCTTCCACGGACTTCGAAGGGTTTTGATGCTATTTGGGTCATTGTGGATCGGCTGACCAAGTCCGCGCACTTCATTTCTGTCAGTAATACTTATACTTCGGAGTGGTTAGCTGGTATCTACATCAGGGAGATTGTCCGATTGCATGAAGTTCCGGTTTTGATCATTTCTGACAGAGGTACTCAATTCACATCTCAGTTTTGGAGGGTCGTGCAGAGAGGTATAGGTACTCAGATAGAGTTGAGCATTGCATTTCATCCTCAGACCGACGGGCAGTCGGAGCGAACTATTCAGATTTTAGAGGACATATTGCGTGCCTGGGTGATTGATTTTGGGGGATCGTGGGATCAGTTTCTGCCACTTGCGGAGTTTGCATATAACAATAGCTACCAGTCCAGTATTCAGATGGCCTCGTATGAAGCTTTATATGGTAGGAGGTGTAGATCTTCCGTTGGTTGGTTCGAGCCGAGTGAGGCTAGGCTGTTAGGAACAGATTTAGTTCAGGATGTGTTGGAGAAGGTGAAGTTGATTCAGGAGCGACTTCGCACGACGCAATCTAGGCAGAAGAGTTATATGGACCGGAAGGTCCGGGATGTGTCTTTTATGGAAGGTGATAAGGTACTGCTGAAGTTATCTCCCATGAAGGGTGTTATGAGGTTTGAGAAGAGAGGAAAGTTGAGTCCTCGGTTTATTGGTCCTTTTGAGGTGCTTCAGAAGATTGGAGAGGTGGATTATAGACTTTCCTTGCCACCTAGCTTATCGAGTGTTCATCCGGTATTTCATGTTTCGATGCTCCGGAAGTATGTTGGTGACCCATCCCATGTTTTGGACTTCAGTACAATTCAGCTCGAGGGTGATATGTCATATGAGGTAGAGCCAATAACAATTTTGGATCGTCAGGTCAGAAAGTTGAGGTCTAAGGATATAGCTTCAGTGAAGGTACAGTGGATAGTTCATCCAGTGGAGGAGGCTACTTGGTAGACCGAGCGGGAAATGCAGAGCAGATATTCTCACTTGTTTGAGACTCCAGGTATGTTTCTAGACCCGTTCGAGGACGAACATTTGTTTAAGAGGGGGAGAATGTAACGACCAGGTCGATCGTTACGTAGAACCTGCATTATTATTACTGTTTTTACCTTGTCATAGGTTGGTTACACTATTTATGATGTGTTAGAGTTGGTTGGCTCGGGTTCAGAATGGTTGTAGTGAGAATTGAGACACTTAGTCTCTAAAAATAGCTTTATAGTTGGAAAAGTCAACTGGGTGTTGACTTATTGATAAAAGACCTTGGAATGCAGATTTTATGGATCGAATTGCTTCGTTAGGTGATTTGGGACTTAGGAGTATGTTCGGAATATTTTTGTGATGTCCGGTGTAGAATTAGGCTTGAATTGGCGAAAGTTAGTTTTTGGTGATTTCCGGTCAGCAGTGGAAAATAGGCTATCGGGGTCGGAATGGAATTCCGGAAGTTGGAACAGGTTTGTAATGTCATTTTGGATATGTGTGCAAAATTTCAAATCAATCGGATGTGTTTTGGATGGATTCGGCATCGTTGGTGGAATTTAGGAATTTCAAACTTCATAGGCTTGAATTCGATGTGATTTTGGTGTTTTTATGTTATTTTGGGTGTTCCGAGAGTGCAACTAAGTTTGAATGATCATATATGATGTGTTGGTATGTTTTGTTGGGGTCTCGAGGGGCCTGGGATCTATTTGGGATGGTTAACGGGAAGTTCAGAGTTGGAAATTTGCAGCAAACAACTGCTGATGTTTTTCTACTGTTGTTTCCGCATCTGCGGATGTTTGATCGCAGGTGCGGGCCCGCAGAAGCGGAAAGAGGCTCGTAGGTGCGAGTTTTGGCCAGCCCAGGGGAAACATCGCAGATGCAGACACTTGACCGCACCTGCGAGGTCGCAGGTGCAGAAGTGGAGCCACAGGTGCGGAATTTGCCCGGTTTAATAAAAAACCGCAGGTGCGAAAAGCCTGTGCAGAAAAGTATATAAAGGAGACTTCACAATTTTAACCCTCTTTTCACCATTATTGTGCAGGTTCCGAGCTTTTTGAGGGTTTTTGAAGGGGAAAATGTTTGGGCATCATTGAGGTAAGCATTTTGGACTTATTAACGCGATTATGTTTAATTGGGAGAAATCAGTGAAAAGGGGAAACTAGGGCTTGAGTTTAAGAGACCTTTTAGAGGTGACTTGAGGGGTCAATCGAACTCCGATTTTAGAGTTCTTTATATGTACGGACTCGTGAGATGATGAGGATCATTTTGGTCTAAAGTTTGTCGAGTTCGGAGATACGGGCCCGGGGGTCGGGTTTTGGCTAATTTCGGGTTTTGTGCTTAAAGTTGATATTTTTCGATTGAGTTTCATCCCCTTAGCATAATTGATGTGAAAAATCTGAACTTGATAGATTTGGAGAACTCAGAAAGTGATTCGAGGGGCAAGCATGTTGCAGAGTAGCTTTTCGGGCTAGTTTGAGGTAAGTAATGTCTTTAAATCCTGTCTTGAGGGTTTGAAACCCGGACTTTACATCCTTTCACGGTTTTGGAGTGACGCACACACTTGATGACGAGTGTGGGGCGTGCACGAATTAGAAATTTGGAAAGATGTTCCTTTTTAGGCAACTATTGAGTTGCGAAACTGCTTTAAAGCATATGTTTTATAGTATTACTATGGTTTGATATATTTGGGATGTAAGCCATGTTTGGGGCCTAGTGCCGATCTGTTTTAACCCCTTGGGGGCTATTTTACTGATATTCTTCACTTTGAAGTTATGATTTACACTCAGTCTTCTTGCTAATTGTTTTGACACTCCGAGTTTATTGATATTATTTCTTGAAATGAAATACTGTTTTGGGTCGAGAACCCCGTTTATTTATGGCCCGAGTGGCATGTTAAGAATGTCTGACTGAATGAGGCCGAGGGCCAATGTTGTGAGGATATTTATGATATGAGAGAGGCCGAGTGCCAGAGAGATGATTGATGCCATGATTTGGCTTGTTTATAGCGCTTAGGCTGAAGGAGCCCCTCTGGAGTTTCAGCACCCCCAGTAAGCTCAAGTACCTATTGAGTGTCAGTGCTGAGTGACGAGTGATTGGGAGGCATGAGTGACTGTGAGATTCTGAGTGACTGTTACTGAGTGATGGTGAGGTGATGAGTGACTGATTATGAGCGATGATTTGGCCCGAGGGGCAGTTTATAATGATATTTTACTGAGTTTTGATTATAATTTGTTTCATCTTTCAAACTGATAATTTTTGGAGTTTTTACTGAGAAACATTTGGAGAAATATACTTGTTCAAAGGATTTTTACGGAAATTGGTTTTCAAACTTATGTATTAAATGTATACTTTATGGAGACTCGGTGTTTTACTGTTTTGTGGATTGGTGTTTTGTGCTGTGTGTTTCATATTCTTCATACTTGATTTATTTTCATTAATACTGAGTTGGAGTACTCATCATTACTCCCTGCACCTTTGTGTGCAGATCCAGGTACTGGTTCTGAGCAATAGTCACTTGCGTCCGTTTGGCATCAGCTTTGGGATTTTGAGGTAGCTGTCCAGCGTCCGCAGCTTCTCCATTTACCTTCCTTCATTAGTATTAGTATTTTATTTTGAGACATGGTTTATGACATTAGTAGTGTTAGTTTTATTCTTAAATGTTCGTGATCAGTTGACTCCAGTTCTGGGGGATTTGTCTAAACGGTCAGATTATATTATGCTTGCTTAAAGACTTAGAGAAAAATTTTATACTTATTATGCTGATTATTAATAATTCGAGAAGCTATATTAAAATAAATGTGTAGTTATGTGATGTTCAGTTAGCCTAGTTGCACGATAGACGCCATCACGACCTGTTAGGATTTGGGGTCGTGACAAGGGAACATGGAGACTGTGTGTGCACTATAGAGAACTAAACCAATGCAAAAGTGAAGGAAAAATTTCCTATTCCAATCATAGATGATTTGCTTGATGAACTAACATATGCCACCATCTTCTTTAAAATTGATCTTAGTTCTGGGTATCACCGAATTAGAATGGTGCCTGGAGATGATCTTAAGGATGCTTTCAAGAATCATATTGGATAATATTAACACCTGGTTATGCCATTTGGTTTGAAAAATACACCCTCTACATTTCAATGTTTGATAAATCACTTGTTACAACCTTTCCTGAGGAGATTTGTGCTTGTCTTTTTTATGACATTTTGGTCTACAATTTGACTTTAATAGATTATGTTCAGCATCTTCAACATGTGTGGAGGTTATGGTGCATCACAGGTTATTAGCTAAAAGGTCCAAGTGTGTATTTGAAATGCTTAGCGTTAAATACTTGGGGCATTTTCTTTCTGCTCAAGGTGTATCCACTGATCCAAAAAAAGATGGTTGCAATGCAGCAATGGACTACTCCAACTACTGTCAAACAATTGAGAGGCTTCCTGGGTTAGCTAGATATTACAGGAAATTTATCAAAGGCCATGGACTCATCAGCAGACCTTTGACATAATTATTGAAGAAGGACAACTTCCATTGGATGTTTCTGTTGATCAAGCATTTTCTGAGCGCAAGCCGGCACTTACTTCTGCACCAGTATTAGCCTTGCTTAACTACTCCTTGCCCTTTGTAGTTGAAACTGATGCAATTGGTAGTGGTGTTGGTGCAATCTTAATGCAATCTGATAATCCTATAACATTCATTACTAAGGTTCTTACAACTATACATATTGCCCTTTCAGTGTATGAAAGGGAGTTTTTGGCCTTAATATTTGTTGTTACCAAGTGGTCTCATTACCTGCTAAATCAACATTTCATAGTGAGAACTGATAAGAAGGTTCTAAATTATTTTTTAGAGCAAAAACTTCACACTGATTCCCAGATTATATGGTTGGCTAAACTTCTTTCATTTCACTTTGAGGTCTAGTACAAAAAGGGGAAGGAGAACATTACCGTTGATTCCTGGTCTAGAGTTCTAGGTGCTGAAACCATGTCATTACTCATGAGCTTATTGCAGATTGATCTTTGGAAAGATATTCAGAATAGTGTGCATGAGTATCCGGAGCTGGCTAATCTTATTGCTTCTCCCCGACACACTCTACCGAAACATTTCACATAGATTAATCAACATCTTCGAAGGAAAGGCAAATTCTTGGTAGGCAATGATGCTGCCTTGAAGTCTAAAATCCTCACACTTTGGCACTCTTCTCCTACTGGTGGGCACTCAGAAATTGATTTTACTACAAGGAAGATCCTCTCTTATTTCTACTGGAAGGGAATTACAAGTGACATTGTGGATTTCATTCACAAAAGTGTCTTTCAGAGAAATATGTATGACACTTTTGCTTCTCCAATTCTTTTTCAACCCCTTTCCAACCGTGCTTTCCCTTGGACTGACATTACGGTGGATTCATTGAGGGACTACCAAAGTCTATAGTCAAATCAGTCATTTGGGTAGTAATCGACAGATTGACCAAACATGCCCACTTTTTGCATTATCTCACCCCTATACAGCTCAATCATTGGTCCCTATCTTCTTGGATAACATTTTCAAATTTCATGGCTTCCCAGAATCAACTACTAATGATATGGATCGCATCTTTATCAGCAACTTTTGGAAGGAGTTCCTCACTACTCAGGGTGTTACCTTACCAACCTCCATTGCTTATCTCCACAAATAGATGGTCAATCAGAGGTCCTTAATTGATTCTTGGAGACATACCTACGCTACTTCTGCACTGATTTTCCTGCAGACTCGTCTCTTTTCCTTTATTTGGCTGAGTGGTGGTACAACACTAGCACTCATTCTACCATTCAAACTTCTACCTTTGAACTCTTATATGGGTACCCTCCTCCACTTCACCTTCCCTACTTACCAGGTGATTCTGACTCTGCTTCTACTGAATAAAATTGCTTTGCTACGCGAGTTCAAACTGCGGCTGGCCAAGTTCCATCTTACACGAGATCAACAAAGAATGCAAACCCATGCTAATTCCCATAGGTTTGATAGTTTTTCAAAGTGGGAGACTTGGACTTTGTCAAGATCCAACCTTATAGACAGTTCACTTTTTCTCCTTTTCCTTATCACAAGCTCACTTTTAGATATTTTGGACCTTATCCTATTGACTATTGTTGAAAAGATAGGTTGCAGTGGCATGTAAACTCCTGCTTCCTTATGAGGTCTTGTTGCACCCTACCTTTCATGTGTCTCAATTACAATTCTGTTATGAAGTTCCTACCACCATTATTCACCCTCATGTGGTTAACTTAACTAGCCAGTATTGTCCCTCTCCTGAGGCCATTCTTGATCGCAGATTGATTAAAAGGGCAAAGTGCTATCGCTTGATGCTTGATAAAATGGACTAGCTTAGATCCTTCTTATTCTACCTGGGAATTGGCCTTTGCTTTAAAGGCTCGATTTCCTTCATACACCCTTGAGGACAAGGGTGTTATTCATCCGAGGGATATTGATACGAATATTAGTTGCTAAGGATGGTACTATTTGAATGTTAGTTGAGTTGGAGTTAGCGGGAAAAGTAGTTATCAGCTGTTATTTAAAATTCTGTCATTTATTTTGTTGCATTTTAATTCTCAGCAATTAAAAATAAAGCATTGTAATTTTAAGTCACACAATTATCATGTCTCTCTTTCTTCTCTCTCTTCCCCTCTCTCCCTATCTTCTACTCTTCTTTTCTCTTCTTTTTGTCTGCAAAATTGCTACCGTTACATTATTTAGCAGCTGATACTCTGACATGTGAGTATCATTTATTCCCCTTGTCTCGAAGAAATCATAATTAGAATGTTACAGTTCATCATCCAATGTCCCTGCAAATCACAAGTTAATCAAAAAAAGACCGATCAAACTTCCAAGAAAATTGCAATTGCTAGCAATGGGAGTTCATTATTTGCGCAGGTAAAAAAAACATGAAGAAAAATATAAATGAAGTAGGATACAATCACCAAAGAAAACCCTATCTAGACTAAATAATGACTCCACTTTAATTTACTATTCATATTTAAAATAACACAAGAATGATTCAAAACCATGGGAGTAAAAGAGTTGAAGAAATTTCGAAATGTTAAGTTTTATATGTTTCGACTCCTGAAGTTCTTACCACCAATATCATGAAAAATGTTGAAGAAGAAACGAGAGGCTTTTGGGTCAGCGAGTCATTGGGTAATTTCTAAGAAACTGGGTGGGTTCTCTTTGTTTCTTGATATATACACGTGGCATCCTAATGACGTACTACGTGTCTATTTTCAATCCAAAAATGACCCAGTTTGGTCCGTTAATCTCAGGGGTAATTTTGAGTCTGAATAACAAAAATTAAGGGTATTTTTGGTCCCAAAGGGTAACAAAGAATATTTTTGAGATAATAATATTTTCACATAAATTGAAATATCTTATTATTCAATTGAGTGACTAGATAAACGTTTTTCCCGTGATGAGTAGGATTCTAATTTTGACCCATTTGTTTTGTCAAAAAAGTTAACCATTTCTTTAAACGAGTTGATAAGTGAGATGAAGGGTTAATCCTAGTTAAACTTAATGACTGTTAGATCTGTAAATTTGATGGTAAGTGAGATGGATTTATGCGACGCAATAGTCAATGTAAGCCAAACGTGTATGATGATTACTAATGAATGCTCAAAGAGATACGTGGATTAAATACATGCAATAGCAGTAAATGTAATAAAGAAGAATATATCACTCAAATGTTGAATGACTAGGGCCAATCTACCGTTTGTCAGCAATGTGGATAATAGCAAACATGGATGAATACATGATTCTTGGATCTTGTAGATGAAAAAGGTATCCTCGAGCTCAAGAATCAATAGAAAAGACAAGTTTTGTATATTTTCAATAGTCAACTTTACAAACGTATTTCTTTCAGAAGGTTCAAGATCCCTTTTTCTCTTTTTATCTTCCTATATATAGGGAACATTCTTTAGAAACCCTAAAAAGTACAAGCGAAGGAATATTCTAATAGAATATTCTCTCTTCCTGCCCTAAAGTTATCTTACTGTTGTTGTCTAATATCTCTATTCGACCAAACGTTGGCTTCTCTTGAGTGGGTCTCCTCGTAACTAAACTGTGGTCGGATTAGACTTCGACCACGACCAACAAGTCTATTTAGTCCAATCCAAATTTCGACCAATACAGTTAGTCCCTTCGCTTATTAAGGTCGGCTTCCAACGTCCTCGATGAGCGGATTTCACCATGCTCGTTATGAGAGAATTTTTGTCGTGGCGGTTGGATTGGTCGAAGTTGGGTTATTGGTTTCCAGCAAGGCTGCGATTGGTGTAGGTGACGTAGGTGTCGTCATCGTCACGCGCATCATCATTACGCGTCTTCCCGATGTAGGATCTGCACTGTTGGTGCTTCAATTTTGGTGACATTGACGGCTTTTTGGCCTTGATTTTGATGTCACATAATCCTATAAATAGGGGAGAGAGGTTTCTCATTTGAAACTTTCACTATTTCCTTCTTCTCAAGCACATATTCTCTATGTGAGCTTCTCCTCCATTTCTTGTGATTTCTTCACATCTGATTTCCAATTTCTTTCCCAGTCACTAGCCCCTTTATCTTATCTTGTTGTGTATATATCATACTGTCGGTATGTCGACTTTCCCTCACAGTCATGATGAAGTTTTCGATGCCACCCCTTTATCGGTGGCCATTCCTCCCACTGGTGAGGAGCCCTCGGTTGAAAGAGATGACAGCTTCCTCACCGTAGAAGAGGTAGTGCCTAAAAATCCTACGGTTAGGAATGATTTTCCTAAAGAACCTTCTCCTGCTCCCATACCTAGCTTTCATATTCGGGGCCAGCTGAGTTGGCTGACATGCAGTCTAAATACCGCATCTCTTCTCACGTCGAGATCATCCCTACGGAAGGCGATATAGTTCAGGTTTAACGGCCACAGTTTTGTGCTTTTTGCGCTTATCCATTCGTGATCTACACCCTTCATCTCCCTCGGTTAGCCGAGGAGTTCTACCGCTTCTATGGCGTCTGCCCGGCACAGAACTCTCCTTACTTGTATAAGGTCTTCCTGATGCTGGATAAATACGCGGAACTGGTTGGTTGTGAGGTCGACCTCCGCCATTTATTGCACATGTTCTCACCTACCTTATTTAGAGGTACTTTAATACATTTACGGCATCGTGGAACGAAAGGATTGGTGGCCGGGATGGACGATAAATCAAGTCACCTATTCTGGTGCAAATACTTCTTCATCAGAATCCAACATGTAGTGGTAGAACCGATTGGGTTTCCTAAGAAGTGGAATTACAGTCTTAAGTATTTCCTCATACCATCCTCTATTTTTTCTTTGTTTTTTCTTTTTCTTCGGCCTTTGACAAGTTCACTATTTCCCTGTTTTCAACTGTGAGGCGTTCTCCTTCCCTCGTCTTGGATATAGAGGATTGGGTAACTCGCGTGTTGCCTTATACCGTGGGAATTCGTGATTGAACGTCTTTTCATAAATGCTACGGGCCTAGGACCTCGTCTCGTAAGTATTCTTATTATCCTGTTTGGTTTTGTACTTTATCGGCTTCTGACTTGACTTCCCGCTGGTGTCAGGTCGACGAGTTTCTAAAAAAGTGAAGGCGCCCACTCTTGCCTTTCATCAGAAAGTGAGCTCAGCCGTGATGGAGTTCACTTTAGTCGAGTATGTACGAGGTCAAGATCATACTCTACGGGTAGGGGAGCCTGCCTCTTTAGACGTTGTTGTCCCCGACGAGGTCCTGTGTTAGCAGGTTCTCGTTCTTGCCGATGAGTCATCTCATGGAGAGGAATCGTCGCCGAGGAAGAAGGCAGAGGGTGGAAACGGGGAAGACTGTGGTTGTTGAAGAGACGGAAAGAGTCATGGCTCTTGAGGCGGGGCCTAATTCATTTCCATCCATGGAGGCGGCTATTGCGACGGGTGCCGTTATGAAGGAGAGGCCATTTGGGGTTGAGGGAGCTAGTAGAAGCGAAGAGCTCGTGCGGGTTGTTGAAGGTGGCTCTTCTTCAACGGCGATAAAAGATGGTGATGTACCTGCAGGGGATGTCGACTCTGGTTCTAACTTCGAACCCGAAGAGGTACAGGCCTTTACTGAGAGGGCTACTCATGTGGAGATAAGGACGGAAGGCCCTAATCGACACATAGTCATCCCCGTAGATTACGACCTTTTGGTCGACACAGAGCGTGTGGCACCATCTTTCACCCCTTGTGTGCAGAGTCAGAGAACAGGATATTGCGGACACTGAAAGATATCGGCCTTCCTCTAGGCATATCGGGCATGGCCTTGGGGGTGAGTTCCCACTTCTTATGTTCTGAGTTTTTGTATGTTTCGTTGACATCATTTTACTTTGGCTAACTTCTGTATTTTTGTTTACTCGACTCTCATCTTGGAGATTGAGTGCGACCGGAAAGAGCGGGAGAGGGTTGCTCTCTATAGGCGGATGGAGTCCAAGTATAGAGAGTATCGCTCTAAGTATCGGAAGGTGGTCAGGAGCGTTGGTGAAGACGACCAGTTCCGGAAGTTGCATGATGAGATTGGGAGGAAGGATGAAGAGTGAAAGAGAAGGACGAGAAGATTATGAAGGCCATTAGACTATGCAGCGTGTTGGAGGAGACGCTGAAGTCCAAAGAAGACGAGCTTGAACTGAGCAAAGGGATAGTGGCCGAGAATGTAGATCTCCAGGTGCGGGTGGCGTCCTTGAAGGACGAGCTCAAACAGATTGAGGAGAGGAATGCCGACTAGAGGAATAGGTTGAGTGCTAAGGTCGGGGAGTTGGATCTGGCTGAGAGGACCACAATGGCCTCCACGGCAGAGCGGCAACGTTGGCGGGTACCCTGCGCGTTTGTAGGTCTGAGCGGGCCAGTGAGGTGGAGACATCAATGCTTAAGGTGGCGAGGTTGGAGGAGCATGTTGGGAATTTAGAGGTGGAGTTGCCTGGGTTAAATGGGCAGATCGTACTCCTGAAGTTCGAGAAGGAACAGTTGGCCCAACTGTCTACCTCTCAAGCTTATGCCGACCCGAATGTATCGCGGGATTTATATGAGATGTGGGTTCATGCTAAGGATCAACTTGACCTGTACAAGTCTTTGAGGGCTTCCACGAAGGTTTTCGAAGATGAGCTTGCCGATTTTCGTGTCAAGGCACGGGCAGCTCATGAAGCTTGTGGTTATGCGCCTGATATGCCTGGCGAGGACGATGATGAAGAAGTCATAGACGGTCTTGCTTATGATCCTTGGTATGATGAAGAATATATTGATGGGGATGATACGGCATAAAGCCCTTTGTATTTAATTTTTGGTTATTTTTGCTACTTTTATGAGGGCGTACTCGAACCCTTTGTAAAGAACGAGCAATGTAGGACGACAAGTTGTGAGACAAGTTGGTTGACGACGAGTTGTGATCTGCATCGAAGGATGACTCATCGTGCTCCATATTTGAGATCTAGTTTTATTCCTGCAATTACTGCCTCATACTCGGCCTCGTTATTAGTCATATCGGGGCACCGTATGGACTGGCGGATGATTTCGCCCGTTGGGACCTCGAGAACGAGTCCTAGTCTAGAACCTAACGCGTTAGAAGCGTCGTCGGTGTATAATACCCATAGGTCGGGTAAGTTGGTAGCAGTACGAGAAGTTTCCTGCTCGACTTCTGGCATTATCTTGGCGCTAAAGTTGGCGACGAAGTCTGCTAGTACTTGTAATCTTTATCGCCGTTCGTGGTTGATATGTGATATCGTGCTTGCTTAATTCGATGGCCCATTTGGCTAACCTCCCCGATAGTTCGGGCTTATGTAAAATGCTTCTAAGGGGGAAGGTCGTGACTACTGATATGAGATGGAATTGAAAATAAGGTCTAAGCTTTCGTGAAGCTATGACCAATGCAAGAGCCAACTTTTAGAGGTGGGGTACTTCGTTTCGGCATCGACCAGGGTTTTGCTAATATAGTAAATTGGAGACTGCGTACCTTTGTTTTCACGGACTAGCATTGTACTTACCGCTACTTCTGACACGGCCAAATATATCAGGAGGCGTTCGCCAGGTTCTGCTTTGGCGAGTAGTGGAGGCAAGGACAAATATGCCTTTAGATCCCTTAAGGCCTCAATGCATTTTGAGTTCCACTGGAGCCCGTTGTCTTTCTTGAGTACGTTGAAAAATTTGTCACATCTATCGGACGATCGTGAAATGAATCTCGACAGGGCGGCTATATGGCCGGTCAGTTTTTGAAACTATTTCTTGCTGGTCAGTACTTCAGGTATTCCTTCGATATATTTGATCTGGTCAGGGTTGACTTCGATGCCTCTTTGTGACACCAGGATACCGAGGAACTTGCCTGAGGTTACGACGAAGGCGCACTTTTCGGGGTTTAGCTTCATGTCATAATGCCTCAGTATATCAAAGGCTTCTTTCAGGTGGTCGATATGATCTTCTTTCCTTTTGTATTTGACCAACATATCGTGTATATACTTCCATTTTTTTGCCGGGTCTTTGAACATCTTGGTGACCATCCTTTGATAGGTTGCTCCTGCGTTGAATTTTCTTCTCATATGTCGTATTGGTGGGTAGAATGGATCTACGTTCAAATTGTGCATAGCGATGTCCTTCGAGATACCTAGTATATCTGCATGGGAGAAAGCGAATAGATTTGCATTGTTAGTTAGAAATTTATGAAATTTACCTGGTTCGGAGAGTTTGTGGCCGATGTAAGCCATTTTGCTGATGTCATTTTTATCTACTTGGATGGGGTCGAGGTCTTCTACCGTTGACCTCGTGACCTCCATGATGTGGGGGTCCTTGATGACGTCGCTTTTCTTGTCAGGTTTGGGCCTCGACTTTGGTAATTGTTATGCTTCTGAGCCCATTCCTTTAACTGTTGAGTGTATGCACAGTCTTGGGTGATGCAATAGCATTCTTGGGTCGTACTTTGTTTGCCTCGAATGCTGAATATCCCCCACAGAGTAGGGACCTTGATCACTTGATACGAGATGGATGGAATGACTCACATGGCGTGTATCCAAGGTCGCCATATGATGGCATTATAGGATGTATCTTGGTTCATGATATGGAATGTTGTCTCTAGGGTAACACCCCTGGCAATGACGGATAACATTATTTCTCCTGAAGTTCTCTCAACTGCATTGTAAAACCTGTCAGTGTTATGCAACGTGGTACTATCTTATCCTCGAGTCTCATTTGGGCGAAAACTCGGGGGTGGATAATACACACGCCGCTATCATCGTCGACCATTATTCTTTTTACATCAGTATCCAAAATTCGTGAGGTAATAACAAGAGCATCAAGGTGAGGAAAACTCAAACCGTGGGTATCTGACTTATCGAAGATGATACTGTCTTCGAGGTCATGATACTGTTCATGTGTGATTGACTGCTTCAGTTTATGCGTGGTGGTTAATTCACGTGGTTGATTGCGGCTTCATCACCCCCGCAAATGATCATTTGGATGGTGCGGGAAGGGGAGGGTGTCTCTGGAGGGCATTGGTGTTGTTCTCGTCCGCGGCCAAAGTTGTCTCTTCCTTGGTCGCTCATCAGCTCTTTTAGGTGTCATTGGTTGAACATGTTCACCACCTCCTGTCGCAAAGTTGTACAATCTTTGATCTAGTGACCTCGCTCTCGGTGGAACTCGCAAAGAGAATTCGACCTTCTAGTGTTTGGGTCGGACTTCATCTTTTGCGGCCACTTCACCTTCGGGCCGAGCTTCTCTAGTGCATACACTATTTCTGAAGGGGAAACACAAAAATTGTGAGTAGATAAGAGTGGAGGCATACCTCTCTCGTTTCGTTGAGTCCTTGTATTTGTCCTGGACGGCCCTTCCATATGGCAAGGAGATGGTGGAATAGCCGCTCTGACATAAGGCTGGTTCCTGTCTCGGTTGGGACGTGGGACTGAGTGATCTCTTTGGGTATCATTGTGGCGGTCTCTTCTCGACTCTATTTGGACTAATGTTAGCCGTTGAGTTGAGCTGTTGAGGTCATCCTTGTCTGCTCTAACCTCGGCGCAATAAGCGTTGTGGATTTCTTCCCAAGTGGTGGGAGGGTATTTCATGAGTCTGCTCAACAATTTTCTGGTCGCCCTCGACCCATTCCTATTCATCCTATTTTGAAAGGCCGCCATGGCCATCCCTTCAGATACATTTGGAAAGATCATTCTGAATCTGTTGAATCGGGAAAGGAAGTCCCTGAGTCCCTCGCCAGGCGACTGTCTAATGGAGAATATATCGTTCACCCTGGCCTCGTCTTTCTTGGCTCCAACGCGGATGCTTACAAACTTGTCGGCCATCTCCTCAAACATTGTTATTGACCTTGTTGGTAGCTGTGAGTACCATGTTAAACATTGTTATTGACCTTGTTACAAACTGACAACGCCAAAATATTTTGTCAAAAAAGTATTAATCATTTCTTTAAACGAGTTGATAAGTGAGATGAAGGGTTAATCCTAGTTAAACTTAATGATTCTTAGATCTGTAAATTTGATGGTGAGTGAGATGGATTTCATGCGCCACAATAGTAAATGCAAGTCAAACGTGTATGATGATTACTAATGAGTGCTCAAATAAATATGTGGATTAAATTCAGACAATGGAAGTAAATGTAATAAAGAAGAATATATCACCCAAATGTTGAATGACTAGGGCCAATCTACCCTTTGTAAGCAATGTGGATATGTAACGACTCGACCAGTAATTTTGAGAATTTAGACTCCATTCAGTGGAGACCGGTCATTTTGGGTATACCGACATGCGTGCATGGTTGGATTAATTTTCTGGATAATCCGAAGTCGAATTGGGAGGCAAATTTCAATTTTTGAAATTTAAATGATAGGAGTTGATCGGAGGTTTGACTTTTGTGTAAACGGTATCAGAATGAGTTTTGGGTGTTGTCAACAGTTTCGTATGATGATTTTGGACTTCGGCACGCGTCCGGAATTGGTTTTGTAGGTCCGTAGAGTAATTTGAGGTAATTTGGCGAAAGACAGAATTTCGGCGATTTCGGCTGATAGGTGAAATTTTGATATCGGGCTCGGAACGGAATTTCGAGAGTGGCTGTAGGTCCGTCGTGTCACTTATGACTTGTCTACAAAATTTCACGTCATTCCGGGTTTCGGCACGAGTTTTGATAATTGAATATTGGAGAATTTCATAAGTTTGATTTTTTGTTTGATTCGTCGTTTTGGTGTTGTTTTATGTGATTTGAAACCTCGAGCGAGTCCGTATTAGGTTATAAGACTTGTTTGTGTGATTAGACGGGGTCCCGGGTCTCAGGTGTGTTACAGATAGGCTTCGGGTCAATTTTTCTCATTTTCCACTGCTGAACCTGTCATCTAGTTTCCTTTTATGCGATCGCATAAAAGTAGTCGAGATCACATAGTGTTATTTTGACTCGCCCAGATTTTCCTTCAATGCGTTCGAATAGTTTAGATCACGATCGCGGAAGCCTACTTCCTCCTTCTACGCATTCGCATATACAACCTCGCGATCGCATAGTGTTCCAGCAGGGGCATCAGATTATCTCTTCTACGCGATTGCAATTCGTGCTTCGCGATCGCTTAGTGTGACATTGGGGACAACAAATAATCTCTTATATGTGATTGCATATGTACCTTCGCGATCGCATAGGACATTGTTGGCCAGTGATATTTTTCCTCTACGCGGTCGCAAATAATTTCACGCGATCGCGATGCTTTAAAAACCCGGGCAGAATATAAGTTTTCAAAATGGGGGGTTTCACCATTTTTAACATATTTTGACTTCTAGAGCTCGGTTCTTGGCAATTCTTTGAGGATTTTTCACATAAATCGAATGGGTAAGTGTTCTTCCACTAGAACTAAATATATTTCATGAATTAGTCCTTGTTTTTATCATTTAAATTGTGTTTTGATTTGAGGAGAATGTGGGTTTTGAAAGGAAATTCCTAAATTGAAAAAAATCATGATTTGAGGGACCAAATGATATCGGAATTTGATAAAATTTGTTTGGTTGAACTCGTATCGGAATGGGTATTCGGTTTTTGGTGAAATTTGTCGGGTCGCAAGGTGCGGTCCCGGGGGTCGACTTTTCGGTCAATTTTTATAATTTTGTAAAGATTGAACTTTATTATTCGGAATAGTTCCTTATACGTTTTATATGTATTTTGAAGTTACTCTAGTTGATTTTGAGCCGTCCGGAGTTCTTTTGCCCGAGAAGTCAATTTAGAGTACCGGATTATCGTCTTTGAGGTAAGTATCTTGCCTAACCTTGTGTGGGGGAACTACCCCTTAGGAAATACTCTTCTATGTTGATTGTAGCCCGTGTACGCGAGGTGACGAGTGTGTACTCGGATTTATTTGCAAATAGGTTGGCCTTTTAGGATTTTTAGGTCCTTATATTCCCCGTATATGAATTGTAATTGTTACATCTGAGTTCATGATTGCTAGATTCATCTCTTCCTGCTCAAATTAGAAATTGCTTGCTTAGTGTTCCTTTGTTTCTTATTTTATCTTAATTGACTTAAATGAAGACTTTGCCTTTCCAACCGTTATGCTATATCTTCCTTCATACACCGCCTATTTGACTAAAATTAGTATAACCTCGCCTTATAATTGTTTAGCAGTAATTGGAATACCTATACATTGGTGTCAAGCATGCCTATGAGTCGTACTTTGTGATTTATATGACTTTACCTTAAGTGTTATTTAGGTTTAGTTGATAACTGTCCATGTTGATGGTATTTCTTTGGTGTTTCCTATCACTGAACCTTGTTCAAGCTGAGTTTATTCTGTGAAGCTAATTGTCTAAGTGAGATTGGTTATAGTTGCTTCCCTTGCCGGGATGATTTGGTTTCTTTTGTTGTGAACTTGAATATTAAAGATCGTTGCTATATTTGCCTTGTTTTCCCTCGTTATGCGGTTTCTCTTTGTGCTTGGCTTTCCCTTATGTGGCTACTTCTTATGAGTGACTTTTTACCATTCTTGTGATTCAAGTCTTTGTATTGATTTTCTCATCGCACCTTGCATTTTGTCTTTTTTTTTTCTTTTGCATTTGTTGTGGAAATGTATGTTGTTTCTGTCGCATTCTGGTTGTTGTCCTCAGTGGCTGCATTGAATATTTAAATTGGGACTTCGGACGAGATTCCGGGAGCTTTCCCCCTGTACTGCATTGCATATTTAAATTGGGACTACGGACGAGATTCCGGGAGCTTTCCCCCAGTACTGCATTGCATATTTATATTGGGACTATGGATGAGATTCCGGGAGCTCTCCTCCTGTACTGCATTACATATTTAAATTGGGAATACGGACGAGATTCCGGGAGCTTTCCCCCTGTACTGCATTGCATATTTAAATTGGGACTACAGACATATTCCGGGAGCTTTTCCCCTGTACTGCATGAAAAATTCTGAGTTACGGACTGAGTTCCGGTAGATTTATCTGGAGGAGATTATGATCGAAAGACTTATTCAAAAGTATAGTTGAATAAGTATTTGCCTTGAAGAAGATTATGTTTGAAGGACTTTTATTTCAAAGGTATATTTGGAAAAACATTTGTCTTGCAGAAAATGATATTTGGAAGTCATTTATTGGGGAAGTATATTTGGA
>ML334873.1:0-33239 GCA_005239505.1 Nicotiana paniculata
TATATATATATATATATATATATATATATACACATCTATGGGTTCTGGGCTCAATATTTTGAGGCCCAGTGGCACCAAACTAACATTAGGACCTCCCTAGAAGGTAATTTTAATGTGGCCGATTTCCCCTCTTTTGCAATCAGTTTCGTTACAACACCCGCTGCTCTAGCTAATTGTCCACCCTTTCCAAGTGTGATTTCAATGTTATGTATGGCCGTGCCTAAGGGCATATCGGTTGAAGTAGATTCTTCTTTTGATCAATCAAAACCCCTTTCCAAAATGTACAAGCTTCTTCCAAAGCATACGACTTTCTGGATGTAGATGATGTTATCTATACAGATGGATCTTATATATATCGTAGAATGAAGTACCACATGGGTGGATATATATATGAATCCAAATCTGCCGAATCACTCATGTTATGATCTTCTACATCCTGGGTCTTCCCGTTCCGTCATCTGGCTTATGTTCTTCATGTAGCATTCAGACCGAATGACTCTATGAAATTACGTCGATACTTCCACATATTATGGGTAACGTAAAATGTCAATATTTTTATAATTTTGTGTGTTTGTTTTATACTTTAAATTCATAATTTCTAATTATTTAATTGTACAAATTATATGTGAATAACCCGTCCTCCTCTCTTTGAAAGAAGGGGCGCTTCCGGTTCTGTCGGTGCTTGAAACAATTTTGTCTTCTCCATATTACTATATCTCTAGANCATATATATACTTATGGGTTCCGGACTCGATATTTCGAGGCACAGTGGCATCAAACTAACATTAATAATTACTTATGTGTCAAATTTAATATTTTTATAATTTTGTGTGTTGTACAATTATTAACTTAATTGTACAAAGTTTGCATATTCAACTACCAGTATAAGATACTTAAACTAAAGTATTCTACGCTACAATACTACACATTACTGCGCTACAAGGCTCTAAATTTTACTATGCTACAAGAGTCTACATTTTACTACGCTAAAAAGGTCTAGATTTTACTACGCTAAAAAATAATCTAAACTAAATATGAACAACAAATAAATTTAATTACTAATAAAACACAAACGACATGAAACACATATATATTGAAATTCCTCTGTTAACGGACAAATTTATAATTTTTTTATAAAAATAATTATTAAGTCCAGATAAATTTAACATACTAGTTTCGCAAAAAAAAAATACAAAATGAAATAGAACACATACAAATAAAAAAATATGCATTATTATTAAAGTTTCAACATAAAATAAAATGAAATACCTCGATTTAGAGCTTTCGGAAAGCAAATAAATTGAAATTTTTGAGTCCGAAAATATGAAGCGACAACAATACGATACTTTACTCGAAAGTGGGATCAAAAGTTCTTCAACTTTTATGTGATGGGGGAACCAAAAAAAAAAAAATTAAAAATGGGGCAGAAACTCGGGGGGGGGGGGGNGACGCTATACCTGGATATTGTCAGCTTTTTATATATAACGCCACAGTATGTGGCGCTATACATTAACGACACAGTTATCGTTAATGTATAGCGTCACATACTGTGACGTTATACATAGTTATGTTATCTTTTTTTTTTAGACCTATTTTGGCTATAGAGTCCAAAAGAACCATATTTTTATTCCGGGCTCTTTGATATACGCTACTACTAAGACGCGACTTTCACCAAACCCAAGACTGGTCCACACATAAGACCCAGACCTGTTTCTGGGCTTTGAACTGGCAAAAGTTATACAATTAGGATTGGACTGCTCTGAACAGAAATGGACTGGACTAAACTGATGCGACACCAAATAGAACAAACAGTACATCATATCATAATGGGCCGCTCCTGGTTGGATTGTGACTGAAAGGGGCCCGTAACTGTACTCACCGACAGCAACCTTACTGCATCACCTGGTACCACTACTGTTGTACAATGTACAAACATAATGTTAAATTCAACAGAAAACAGTTCCATTTTTTCATTTAAGGCTATTCATGACAAACATAGTATTTCAATCATCCACTTCTCCTTGACCTATGCATGCATGATTCAGAAATAGTTCACATTCTTTCTTTTTCTAATTTAATTTTTTTAACCATGAAAAAGCAAAGGTGAAATAGGAATCAATGTGACTTTGATTTTAGGGAAAAGGGCCAAATATATTCCTCTATTTTCATATATTGTCTGTATTTAATCTTCGTAATGTTATCGGGCTAAATTTATCCCTTCCCATTATATTATCGAGTCAAATTTACCTTTACAATCAACAAACTTTTAAAAATATCTCTTGATCTGTTAAGTAATTCAAAATCTCTCAAATTTCTTTTATTTAAATCACTTGTTGTTATTCTTGGTCTACTATTTTAATTTCAAAAATTACTATTGATATAAATGCTAAAGTTACTAGACTATACAAATTATTCATAATTTTTGTTATTTCCTATGCACCATTTCTCTTTTTGTAATAAATAAAATTGGTTAAAATTTTGTTTAGTTTTTAAATCATATACACACCGTAGAATTTAGTGGGTCTGTTTATTGTGTATTAAATGCAACTGGGCATTATGTATGTACGTGTATATTCAATTATATTTTGTCATTGTCTAGTTAGTATAGAGCTCGATCGACTAACTTAAAAGTGCAAAATGTGTAGGCATTTAATTAAAGCAAAGTTGAATTAGACAATATAAAGTCTCCGAAGAACTTCAACTTCAATCACTAATACTTTCAAAATCTCCATACATTTGGTGCAACGAATTCATTAATATTGTGATGTTGTAAATACTTTTAGAATTTAGAAAAGCTACTTAATTTAGATTTTTCAATTTATTATACTTTGTTATATTCGGTTGTATTATTTAATATTTTTTTCTCTAATTCATAAAGGAGGTAAATGCCAATTATTTCAAAAATACTGGACCAAGAAAAACAACAAGTTACTTAAATAAAAGGAATTTGAGAGATTTTGGCTTACTTAACAGATTAAGAGATATTTTTAAAAATTTGCTGATTATAGGGGTAAATTTAGTCCAATAGTATAACAGTAGGGGTAAATTTGGCATGATAGTATAATGGAGGTTAAATGTAGACAAGATATGAAAGTAGAGGGGGTATATTTGAACCTTTTTTCCTTGATTATAACTTTCTTAGCCAAGTGTCTTTCGAAAATAGTTTCCTACTAACACAAGTTAGGGGTAAGGTATGCTTACGCACTATCTTCCTCAGATCTCACTTGTTGAATTACACTAGGTATGTTATTATTGTTGTTGTTAACATAAAGTAAATTGTCACGCCCCGAACCTGGGAGGAGGCGAGACTGGCACCCGGTGCCTCACCTATCCTTACGTACCAACTTACGACTAAGGCACTCTGAATATGTAATGTCATTCTTTGGCCATGGGTCACTTTGCAAGACAATTTGCGAAACAAAATATAAAACTGAATGGAAACCAACGCTGACTAAACATCAATATAAAGTTGGACCGGCAGGCCGGCATAACTACTATAGTTGACAAACCAACAAAATATACATACTGCACTAACTGACAGGATATGTCTACAAGCCTCTACTGCTGGATGTACTGTAATCAAAACAGGGCCCCAAACTGCCCATAACCTATATACATATATATACAGGATGTACACAAAACATTAGACCCGGCAACTTCAAAGGACGTGAAGCTTACCGATAAAGCTGAACTCGGGCAACATCTACCGATGAGGTCTACCAGTCTGTCTGTCTGAACCTGCACGCATGGAATGCAACGTCCCCAGAAAAAGGACGTCAGTACAAAATAATGTACCGAGTATGTAAGGCAATAAAACGTGTGAAAGCTGAAACTGAATTAATAATATAATAACTGAAAGTAACTAAGAGTCAAAGATAATCTGAAGATATGCTTGACTGTTGTTACTGACTCAACTCTCTCAATATAGTAAGTAAAATAGATGTCCGGTCTTATAAGGCTCGGTATATGTATAACTGCTCTGCCGTAGTAGGCTCGCTCATAGGCGCTCGGCCATACTAGGCTTTGTATCTCGATCAACTGGGCCCGCTCATAGGCGCTCAACCGCAGTAGGCTCGGTATATAACTTACCATTTGATTAGAATTTGCCCAATAGAGGCTTGCCCACCGATTATAGCTCGATGGTGGTGAAAATACTGTAATATTGTGTGTGTATATATATATATATATATATATATATATAAAAACCTCTTTTCTCTTGTTTGGAATGAGACAATACTCAATTAAATATAAAGTCCCGATAAGGGAGAATACTGTAACTTATGAGACTAGTATAATGTATATAAATTCGGGAGTACGAACTTCTCTTTATGCCTCATTATCAAACACATATAATTATGAGATCATACAAAATTGAAGGGCTTAGCCTTAACATACCAGGAGTAGGGAAAAATTCGTGTGATATTCTTGAGAAGGATTGCACCGTATTCTCTTAGAATTGCAAAATTCCATTGTTACTACGCAATGCAATTTCGTATGAATTTCTTTACTAACCAAGAACTCCCTATTGAAAACACATCCTTTAAAATATATACTCAAGAAGCTCCGCCACAAACTTATCCGTACAGTGATTTAACGTTAACAATGGGGAGATTGCTAATTGTTGTTATTGAAATAAGAAGTCTTTCATATAAAATTTCAAATTTCCCTCACCTTCGTTCCTTATTTTGCCTTTCATTATATATCCAACTTTTGTCAAAATGAATTGATTTCCATGAAAGATAAATTTAGAGATAACTAACATAACTCCACCTCTTATGTGTAAATACTTAAGAATGTTGTCCATATGCCTACTAATTAAATTGTCTAAGGGCAAGAGTCATTTAAGTCTTATTCCATTTGATGCCACGTCGCGGGGGATGGGGAGTGGGGGAAGAGAATTTGTCCCCACCTACAATTATTCACAAATCTTTAATTACGTGGTTAATTTTCCATTAAATCAATAATTAATTAGTTATTCATATAATTAAGAATTGTCTCAAATTACTTAAAATATTATTTATTTTTAATACATTTTATACATCATACTATCATGGTCATATGGTACCTTATATGGTACTAGTCCATAAATATTGGGTATTATAGCTCAGATTGTATTTTATCTCAAACTGACAATCTTCAACGAAACTCATTTTCTTTGATTCGTTTACCCTTTTTCTTTCACAGCACTTACTTATTGCTTGTTATAAATAGTATAAATACTTATAATCTCAAAAAAATCTCATCCTCGAGTCTACGTCATTTGACTAAAGACGAAACTTTAACGTATGAAAACACGAGAGGTAACATAAATTATCGATTTTGACACTTAAAAGTTTAAAGCATGATATGTAAGAGACAAAAAACTAAAATTAGTCCAAGCGGAAGAATTTCCTTAGTGCAAAATAGACATGTATCGAACAAGTTGATAAAGTTGCAGTTGCACATCAATCCCATGGGACTGTTGCGATTTTTTTAAAATCATAATTCAAATTTTATTAGGCATCTGGCTTAACTAATAGAATTTGCACCACTTAAATTTTCTAATGAGGTAAAATTCTCTCTGCTAAAAGAAATAAATTGAAATCTCTAGTTAAAAACAGAGGAATTATGTTCATCTCTCACCACCTCTTAAAGGGTTGTTTGGTAATAAGAATAAGAGATAACAATCCTAAGATAAAATATAAGATAATTTTATATTATATTTGGTTAAATTTCTTATCAGGTATAACTTACATGCAATATCATTTATTTATACTGCAATGGTAATATTATTTTTATATACGCTCAACGTGGGTTAACAATCCCAAAAATATTAATTCTAGTCTAGGATAAAACAAACAAATAACATTATTTATCATTCTCCAAAGTTCTTCTCCCAAAGTCTTCTAGCAAAATCAAAGCTAAAATTAGAAATAAAAATTTATCAAAGTATATCTAGTGCAGAAGTAAACTAGTATTTTATAATATATTTTATATATTTCAATTTTGGTCCAATAAAACAAATATTTAGTCATAAAAATTATATCTACCAAATAATCTGTCATTATTTAATCCATATTATAGTCCATACATTATAATCTCTAAGCAACTTATTACAAACTCCCCTATCACCTTACAACATAACATACCCAGTATAATTCAATTGTGGGGTCAGGGGAGGATAAGTGTACGCAAACCTTATTCCTACCTTGTGGAGGTAGAGAGGTTGTTCCAGAAAGATCCTCGGCTCAAGAAAAACAATTCTCAGTAAGTTTGGTAAAAAAATAGTAATGTTAAAAATAATAAAAATAAGAACATTAATAACAACAAAATAACAAAGCAAATAAGAAATAAAAGCAAGGAGAGCAACATAAAATAATAAAATCTAAGAATGAGAAAAACAAAAAAATGATAATACTACGCTAATATGGGAAAATGAAGCAGATATAGGCCTCATTTGTTTTTTCTAAAATTAAGACGTATGAATCTGAATGCACGTCTAAATATTAAGATATGTATTAAGATTAAGAAGACTGAATCTAAATACACATCTGAATAAATTAAGATGTATATTAAGATCTAAATATTAAATGCTTAAAATTGTTTGTTCTTTGAATATCTAAATATATAAAATACTGATTGATCTAATATACTATTAACAAAATATATTCTTTTAGAAAAAACTTAGTAATTGATGATGGTGATGGCTAATGGTGATGATTGTGGATGCTGATTGGAGGCGATGATTGGTGGTGGTTTTTGGTTGATGGTGATGACTCAAGATAATAGCTAGTGGTGATTGATATTAGTGGCGATTATGCTTGAGGACGGTGGTGGTGGACAGTAGGAGTTTATAATGGCGGGCAGTGACAACTATGGTTGCTGATGATGGCGGGTGGTTGGCGGTAGTTGAGGTGGATGGGTAGGTCGTTGTGATTAAGGATGATGGCAGTGACGATAGTGAGCGGTGGTAGTTGATAATTGTGGGGATAGTCGGTGGTCGTAGTAGATAACAGTAGGGGTGGTGAATGATGGGTGATGATGGTCGATAAAGATTATAGTGGCGGCTATGATTGAGGATGGTGATAGTCGGTGGTGGTGGGTGGTGCATGACGGCAATTGATAATGGTGGATGACGGCCGCAGTTAATAGTAATGTGGAAGATAGCATATTAATGAAATTAAGTCTTTGTTATAGATTTTAATTATCCAGACCTATTCAGACTCATTAAATAGTCGTCAAATAGAAAAAACAAATGCATTTAGTGATTAAGATTCAGACTTAAAAAAACAAAAACACTTAATATCTAAGATCTGAATGAATAAGATTCAGACGTCCATTAAGTGCAAACAAATGAGGTCACAGTATTCCAAACTCGACAACTTACTAACCTTCTATCCTAACCATCGACCTACTTATCTTCCTATCTAGGGTTATGCCCTCGGTAAGCTAGAGACATGTCATGTCATATCTAATCACTTCTTCCTAATACTTTTTCGGCCTATTACTACCTCTTCTCATACCCACAATAACCAATCTCTCACACCTCCTCACTAGAGAATTTGTGCATCTCTTTTTTACATGTCATTACCATCTCAGCCTCGCTTTCCTCATCTCGTCGTCCCACCACTCTCACCTTGTCCCGAATAAATTCATTCCTAATTATATCTCTACTAGTATACCCACATATCCACCTTAGTATCCTCACTCCCCCTACTTTCATCTTCTGAACATAAGAGTTTTTAACTGGCCAACACTTTGCCCCATACAACATAGTTGGTCTAACAATCACTTTATAAAACTTACCTTTAAGTTTTAGTAGTATCTTTTTATTGCAAAAGGCATTGGATGTGAGCTTCCACTTCATCCACCCACTCTAATACGACGTGTGACAGCGTCGTCAATCTTACCATTTCCTTAGATTATTGATTCCAAATACTTGAAACTTCCCCTCTCGGGGATGACTTGTGTATCAATCTTAACTTCCACATCTATCTCATGTGTTACATCACTGAACTTACACTTCAAGTACTCCATCTTAATCATATTCAACCCGAAGCCATTAAACTCCAAGGTCTGTCTCTAAACATTCAACTTCGTGTTAACTCCGCCGCGCATCTATGTAACTGTGAATTGATTTTCCTCCGTTTTGTTTTTCTCGTTAGAATTTAAATTTGACGGTTTGTGTAAATGGTCATTTTATAAAATAATCACTTTGAGTTGCTATCTTAAAATGAAGAGTTACAACTCTTCGGTGTTACCCAACTTTTTTGCTATGAATACATGATTTTTTTCACAGATTTTTCTTATGAAAATTCTGATTTCTCCTTCTTCATTCTGCATTGTTTTTAATAGAAATAAAATAAAAATAAGTGTCATTTGCTACCGATCTTCAAGTTCGTTGGTCACTAGGTTTGAAGTACCGGTACATCAGTGAGGATAATCCGTTCTATCCTGGGAGAACATAACCCTAAACCTCGGGTACTTGGAGGAGCTTAAGTTCCTTAAGGAAACACTGTTAAAGTCAGTGGGCTCGAATAAATTTTCTGCCTCTTCTACATTTTTGATTTTACTTTGTTTCTGTTTTTTGAATATATTTTCGAATACAAATTACTAACACTTCTTGCCTCCAAATACCTCCATAAAACTTCCGGGTCAATTAATTTTTTGGCTATTTACAAATTTATTTTTAGTTTTATGACCTTACCTCTTTTTTTATACATGAGAGATTTACTTTTACACGTAAGAGATGTACCTTTTATACATAACAAATCTAAAAAGTTCATTTTTTTAAATTCAAAATTATAAAGAGGCATAATGTACAAATAACACTTTTTATTTTGAGATCAATAAACATCATAGGTAAGTCCCTCTCTTTCTCTCCACATAATGCTCCATCAATCACCTTATTTTTTGCAGGCATTGTGAATAAACAAAGCAAGAAAATAATGGTCCTGGCGTACTGTGAATGTAAAATCCCCACCAACTGTCAAAATCCCTCTGTTACCTTCCCTGTAGTCATTGTGCAGTAGTTTCAAGTCACAGAAAAAGCAAGTTTGTGGGCAAGAGAGAGAGAGAGAGAGAGAAGGTATTACTATAATACAAATCAGAAACACATGAATGCACTGTTCCAAGTAGAAAGAAAGAAAAAATAACAAAGACAAAAAGGGAAGTCGAAAGTCATACCCTTTGTGCCTTTTACTTCGAATCCTATCTTTTCTTAGCTTTTTGTTTTGTTTCTTTCCCACCCTCCTTTCACTCTCTTTGTCTAACTCTGCCTTTTCTCTGTTCATTTATTCTTTTCCACTGACAGTATAGTATGCCTTCTCTCTCTGCTCTGTACTCTACATTTCTTGCAACACTCACCATTTTCTTTTCTTTCTCTTTTGCCTTAATATTGGTAGTGATAAGAGGATTTCTTTTTTTTTTTTTTTTGTGTAATATTAAATCTTATGATTTTAAAAACTTGAGATATAATCAGTCATTCTTATCTCTCTAATTTAATTATCATGCATAAATGCAGAACACCACTGACAAAAAATCAGAGATTACATTAATTGGCAGTGTATATACCTTCAGCTTTTAGACAATACTTTATTCTGCTTCATCTCTAACATCTTTTCAAGAATTTCCCCAGCTTTTCTAATTTTTTTCCCCTCTATTACCCCTAGATCCTAATTCCTATACACTGCTCTAGTTTTCAAGCACTAATGTGACCTATTATTCTAGTATTGTCTTAGGTCGTATAATCTTAGGTTAGGCCTTCCTTTTATCTATCAGCTTAAAGGTTATATAGTTTATTCCTTTACGTGACCAATTCATGTTCTAAAGTTGCATGTCCAAGGAAAGCATTAAATAATTCGGTTAGAGTGTCCAACGTCCATACAGTAATCCTAAAGTTGGTACAATATTGCATAGCAACATAATTTAGACGTTATAAATTTTGAGTTAAGGGCTAGTTCTGAAACATATATCTAATTCTAATTCATTTATTTTTTATTTATTAGAGAAATAATTGAAAGCAATTACAAACCCATATTATAATTTGAATACTAGAAGAAAATGACCATACAAATATCTCGTGTTTTATTTACAAATCTCTAGTGTTATTATTTTGGAGACTCGTTTCCGGTCAGTGTGCCCCTATTGAGGACAAGATGCGGGAACCGCAACTTAAGTGGTTCGGTTACGTGAGGAGGAGGAGCACATACGCTCCGGTGAGGAGGGGTGAGAAGTTGACAGTGGATGGCATACGAAGAGGTAGAGGTCGGCCAAAGAAGAGATGGAGAGAGTTGATTAGGCACATGGGTGGATGTAGTGCACTGTTGACAGGTTCAATTGAACTTATAACTTTGGACGCGGAGTAAACATTTATACGTAAAAATTCATTAAAATTACAAAAATAGTAGATTTGAACCCATAACTTTAAATATATAATGAGGTCAATGCTAAAAACTTCAAAAGTTGAACCCATAGGAATTAAATCCTGGATCCGCCTCTGATTAGGCAAGACATGGCGCAGCTTCAGCTAACCGAGGACATGATCCTTGATAGGAAGGTATTGAGATCGAGGATTAGGGTAGTAGAGTAGGTAGTCTAGAGTATTCATAACAATAGTATTGGCACGCAGTCTCACTTTCTGTTGGTAGTAGGTTTTTATGATTAACCGTTGTTTTCTTTCATTGTTGATCACCTTACTATGTTGTTGGTTTATTCTGTTTTTATATGGCTTTTTGGTATCGTCCCTTCTTGTCTATATTTTCAATGATGTGGTTCTTATGCTTTTCTAAGCCGAGGGTCTATTGGAAGCAACATCTCTATTCTCACAAGGTAGAGTAAGGTCTGCGTACACATTACCCTCCTTAGATCTCACAGTGTGGGATAATACTGAGTATGTTGTTGTTGTTGTTGTTGTTGTTGTTGTTGTTTTCGGTGTTGTGTATGACAAGAAGGTTCCACCGAAACTTGAAGGTAAGTTCTACAGAGTGGTGGTCAGACCGACTATGTTGTATGGAGTTGAGTGTTGGCTAGTCAAGATCGCTCATGTCCAGAAGATGAAGGTAGCAGAGATGAGGATGTTGAGATGGATGTGCAAGCACACCGGGTTAGCTGGGATTAGGAATGTGGTTATTCACGACAAGATGGGTGTGACCCCCTACTGAGGACAAGATGCGGGAAGCGCACTTAGGTGGTTTGGTCATGTGAGGGGGAGGAGCACAGACGCCCCGGTGAGGAGGTGTGAGAGGTTGACATTGGAGGGCTACAGAAAGGTAGAGGTAGGCCGAAAAAGAAGTGGGGAGAGGAGATTAGGCAAGACGTGACACAACTTAAGTTGATCGAGGACATGACCCGTGTCATCAAGTACCTCAAGCTCTTATGATCCGTAAAGATCTGGCACTTCCCCCCATACAAGTAATGTCACCATATCTGAAAAGCGAAGATAATGGCTGCAAGCTCTAGGAAAGAAAGTGGCCGTGAGGTTACAAAGGTCGTGACTGAGTCTTGGTTGATTAGTTTGCCTTTTCTTGGTCTGGTGTGGCTAACAGGCGACAGAAGGATGACGGCTTTTTATTGGGAACGTAGCGTAGAAAGGGGTTCTTCCGCAGTGAAGCAAATGATCTAGCCAATCATTCTTCTACCGATTATCCAAGTTCGGTATTCTGTAAGTTCCTAGGTCATATCGAAATGACTCCATTGAGAGTAAGATCTGTTCNAAGGTATGAAGATCGAGAATTAGGGAAGTATGGTAGGTAGTCTAGAGTATTCATACCAGTATTATTGGTACCGTAGTCTCGCATTCTGTTGGTAGTAGGTTTTTATGACTAACCGTTATTTTCTTTCATTGTTGATCACCCTACTATCATGTTATTTTTATTCTGCTTTTATATGATTTTTTGGTGATGTCCCTTCTTGTCTATATTTTCATTAATGTGGTACTTATGTTTTCCTGAGCCGAGGGTCTATTGAAAACAATCTCTCTATCCTCACAAGTAGGGGTGTACAAAGAAAACCGATAAACCGCACCAACCGATAATCCGAGTCAAACCGGAAAAAAAAATCGATGTGGTTTGATTTGGAAAATAAAATCCGACCATAATTGGTTTGGTTTGATTTTAACTAAAAAAAAGTCAAATAGAAACCAAACCAACCCGATAATACATTTATATAATTTCTAAAAATATTTTATACATAGAAATATTTATTGTAATGTAATTTATAAATATTTCTTAAAAATTTTCACAATTTTATCATTTAATATATTATTTCAAATTTAGATTTAACATTCTTGAATGGTAAATAAGTTTTAAAGCCCATAAATGTAGTTATTCAAACGAGGTTCAAGTCAATATTAATGGCGATAGTGTTGGATAATTATTTAGTATTACATTGGTTTATATTGAAAATGCATAACTTAATTTATCTTTTTCTTTAGTGCTTACTTATGTAATTAATATTAGTACTTATTTGCTATACTTATTTTAGCATGACCAATATAGTATTTTTAGATTATGTTAATTTTCATTATGGCTTATTAAAATATTTCTTTTATGTAATTTTATTATTTTATCTTTATTATTGAATATTTTAGCATAATGCTTTGACTTATCTCATATTATTGTGTTAGTTTCTTAATAGATACATTATATAGTTGTATTTTACTAGGACTTAAGAAATAGTTAGAATACAAGTTACATATTTTAAGCTATGAAGACTTTACCAAAAACAAAAAAACCGAAAACCCAAAATTCCCCAAAAAAACCGACTTTGTTGGTTTGGTTTGGTTTGGTTTGGTTTATAAATTTAAAAATCCGACACTATTGGTTTGGTTTGATAATTGAAAAATCCGAACCAACCTGACCTATGCACATCCCTACTCACAAGGTAGGGGTATAGTGTGGGATAATACTTGATATGTTGTTGTTGGTGTTATTATTTGAGAAGGGTCATGTAGCTGAAATAACAATTGAAATTAACTACAAAGCCAATTCTCCTGACCAATTCTAGTAAACTTTCTGGATTTAGCTCAATAATACGTGGGAAGATTCAATTATTTAGCCAGTATAAAAATTAACATGAGATCAAACTGCTACACAGTCATCTAGCTAGAAAGAGCTACTGTATAAAAATCACATTAGATCAAACTACTAAACTGTCAATAAAGAAGACTAGCTAGAAAGAACTATGTGCAGTTGCCATAATCTCAGCAGTAAAACATAAGCTTTTTAATGTTCTCTGTGAGTTTAGGTAAAGGAGTTGTCTTTGGTGGTGCAGGTCGAGAGATGTTAGAACTTCTTGTTAGAGTAGCCGAGTCCGAACGCTCGAGATACAGTCTACCTCTGTATGCAGCAAGATGGGCATAGTAAGCTGGGGGCACCAGTGAAATAGGCTTGGTGCATCTCACAAATGTGTAGCAAAGGTTGTAAACCAGTTTTTGTAGTTCATCAGAAGTGAACTGGTTTTCATCCCATAAAACATGGTAATGAATTGGCCTGCTTGTTCCTTTTACACCCCAATGGCTGCAGAGATAGAAGTCAAATTCTCTTGGATGTGTGATCACACTATCTACAACTGTACCTGGTGCAATGTTTTCATTGAAGAACTGGTTTCTAGTTGACGATGGATCAAGTTCACAAGGAAATAGCCGAGTGTGGTGCCTTTTCTGAACGACAACGAAAGTAATGGGAGGTTTGTAACCTGGAAATCTCGAACATGCTACACGAATGGCTTGTAGCTCTTCTTTAAGTACTTTCAAGAACTGAGTTTCACTTACTCCATCCCTGAAGAAGATAATTCGCTCGGGGAGTTTTAATAGCTCCTCGTAGAAATCATCAAGAATCTCCCCGAGCATTGTGCTGAGATCTTGAATAATCTCCTGCCTATGTGTTTGGGACCTCATTCTGGAGACATACTTGTTGGCTGCTGGCCAATTCACACTACCAACTACAGCAGCAACTGAGGGGCTAGAATCATCAAGTGGATGCGGATGAGTCACGTCCGCACCCATAAAAATAACCGGACCATCGTGTTTGAAGAGCCGTGGTATTTGAGAAGGCAATGAATTGTACAATGCAACTGTGCATCCCCCAACTTTGGCATTGATCTTGAGAGCCAAATTTGCCAAAAACTGTGAGCTATGTTTGCCAAGGTTTGGGTACAAACAGCATTGGGTTACAACCCCGATGTTTGTCTCAGCAATTCTTTTCAAGTCGGCATAACCTTTGTGTTTTCTCTCCATCACACAAATAACAAGTTGGAGATTGTTAAATGAAGCTCTATGCAGCTTCTTGAGTTTGGTTTCTAGGTGTTTTACATTGTTGAGCAAATGCATGGGTTCAAACTGGGGGTTAAGTATTGTATTCTTGTTAAGAAAAATCCCCAATTGTTCGCACCTTTGACACAACTGGTTTATGAATTTTGGTATATTGGACTTCTGATCAGAGGTTCCACCAAAACTCATTAGCGCCCATCTATCAACTCGAGTACCTTCGAATACATGGCTGTCCAGAAGATTCCACTGTCTATCATGACGGGAAGGAATAAGATCTCTAACCAGACCGCGGTCGCCTAGTTTAAGCTTAGGAGGCTGAAGAATTCTCCCATACAATTGAGTCATTTCTCTTGAAATTTGGAGCTTGAAGTCCCTAGCATGATCGCCACTGTCAAGAAAAGAACCAATCTAATACTAAGGCACTATCAAAAAGAAAATATAAGCAATACAAAAGGAGGTAGCATGCGGCAAAAGGCAGAAATTACCTTGTTGGTCCAACTGATCCTGTCACGACTCCATCTATAATTGCCTTTCTTTCCCTTGGCCTTTGACATCCCAATTTGAGTATTCTTGCCGTTTGATCATCAGAGAGCTTCCCAAGAAACTTCTGTCCTTCACAAATCATACAAAGTTCCATAGGAAGATAACAAGGTTTACTTCTGCTAATCTGCAAGCACGGCAAGTTCCTATATTGTATGTCATAGTTATAATGATCCTTGAAGTAGTTTACTATTCTTAGAATTTTTCCATCCCTATCCTGAAAGCAGAGGTTCTCCGTAACTTCCTCAGTTAAGCTGCAAATACGATATCTCTGAACCGTCTCTCTGTGACAAACAAACACCCTTATGTTCTTTAATGCTTTCTCTACCTCTTTCTTCTCTTCATTCGTCAAGCCTCTCAATTTCCTCTGAGAAATATCGCGGAGAAAGTCGAGGCGCTTTTCCAAGTAAGGGATCACTCCAATACTCTCATGGAAAGCAGTCACTGAGAAATCAACATTGAGAGCAAGCCCTTGTTGAGTTGGTCTAAGACTCTGAAAGAACCCCCTTAGTGCCACCGCTCCGCCACCAATATCTTTTTCTCCTCCCATATTATTCGAGTAAAATGATCTCCCAGCTGTTATACACTTCTCCGTCGGACTTTCGCGCAACACAACATCTAATGCATGAAGATATTCCTGAGGAAGTGGACTCCAACCATCCCCTTGTTTATTCAAGTAACTACTTAGTTCTTTCCCATCAAATTTAGATATTAGTTTAATGTTAACGCGGAAAAGCTTAATCTGCTGTCCCTCTTTTTGCAACTTGACCATAGACTTGTTGCCACTACTAGGAATTGGTAAACTAATGTAACATTCAATCTTATTATTTTGAAATTCAATAGGGCTATATATAGTTCTTCCACCATCATAAACTGGAAGAGCACCTGATAATACAACAGAATGTTCCTCTACAAGTTTTTGTTTGATTAGTCTAGCAACTTCTTTAGATGGATGAGGTGAAATTTCAACATCATAGTGGAAAATTCTCTGTGAAAGATCAAATTTGACAAGGAAATGATTAGCAAGAAGAGAGATTACTTGACCTTCTACACCACCAGAATCAGGTCTTTTTGCCACCACAAAAGATTCTGGAGTGGTAGCAGTCTTGACCCTCACTTCATCCTTCTGTTTAGACACATCATTTTGCCTTTCCAGCACCTTTGAGGCTGTTTAATGAGTAGACATCAAAAGAGAAAAAGATGTAAAGCACACTGCTAATGTCAAAAGAAAGCTTCATTCTTGGCAATAAACTGTGAACAAAACAGAACATGCTAAAAAGTTTTGGTAATACAAGTAAAGAAGAGAAAGCTACTTGTTTTCATGCTTTTGCATATATTACAGTAGATAAGAAGTCTAAATTGGCTCAAATAAAAAACTGATCTTTTCAACAATTATTTGTTTAGTGAGTGACATCAAAAAAGGAAAAGATAAAAAGCAGAATGTTAATGTAATGAAGTACTCCTTTAATACTAGCCAAAGAATGGATTCAACTCTTGGCAATAAACTTTGAAACAAAACAGAACAAAGTAAGAAAAAAGTTAAACTCCACCAATAAAGAAGTAACGGAGAGCTATTCTTTTTCATGCTTTGGCAAAAGCCTCTCCACCTTTACACCTTCACTAGGTAGGATAAGTTCGGCGTACACACTATACTCCCCGGACCAAGTATGGGAATATACTGGATATATTGTAATTGTTGCATATAATACTGTAATAAAAAGTCTAATTATGCTCCACTTTCTGCAGAAAAAATCTGATCTTTTTTTTTTCTTCCACTTGATACTGAAAGAATTCATAAACTGAAAAGGGGTTTGAAAGAAGGTGAATTTACCTGTAAAGTTCTGGACATTGGAATCAGAAGGGGTGGCAAGAATTGGCTGATTCTGCAAAAGGGTTCTTGATGTAAAGTTGTGATTTTGAGGGAAAGGTGGAGCAACAGCCGCCACTTGCAGAGGTATTGTAGGAGGCAGAGGAAGTAGAGCTGGGTAAGTTTGGTATTGATTCTGATTACTACGAAAACCAAAAGCAATATACCGATTATTATTACTATTACTATGAGGATTATTATTATTATTAGCACAGCCTTTCACACTTCTTGGTTTAGAGTTGCATTTCTTGCTTCTATTATTTGACTCTTCAGTTTCTTCCATAACTTCAAGAAATGAGCAAAATGGCTTCTTTGCATGTGGGAGAGAGAGAGAGAGAGGAAAAGGTAACTGAGATATTGGAATAATGGAATACTTCTGTTGATAATAAGTACCAGTAACAGTAAGGAAGCAGAACAGTAGTAATTGCAGAGAGAAAAGGGGGTGGCGTGGGGGGGTGGGGTGGGGTGGAGGATGAAGAGGGTAGGGTAGGGTGAAGGGGGTGGGGGTAGGGGTGAGGAAGTTGGAATTTAGTTCATGTGGTTTCCCGAGTGAAGTTCAGAATGAGAGTATGATGCAGGTGAAATTTCATACAAAAGGGAAAAGGAGGAAAAAAAATAAGGTACACAAACACAAGTAAAGAAGGGTATATATCTATTATGATTTCTTGGAACTATGCAATCTTTGTGTATAGTGTTATGGTATTAGTGTAATGAATGAATATACTTTTGGTGTTCCTTTTGACTCTCAGTTCAGTACTTTAATTTAGTAAAGTGTTCAGCATTTCTTGCCCTTTTTCTTTCAATGGTTGAATTTCACTTAGTCAAATGAAGTGGGAAAAACAAAAAGGTCATAATTTCAGTCCAAAAATTCCCATTAGTTTTGTGGTTAATTAATCAACAAATAACAATGCTTTAACAGTTAGTACTAGATTCTTATGACCTGTGAAAATGCTTTTAATCCATCACTTATAGCCTTGGCCAAGCTTGTGGGAAGTAAAAAGTTTTTTGTTTTTTTTTGTCAAAAAATACTTTTTGAAATTTTTTGAGATGTTTGGCCAAAATAAAAAAGTATTTTTGAGCAGAAGCAAAAATAATTTTTATTCTTCTTCCAAAAACTAGAAGCAGAAAATTAATTTATACAAGATAAAAATATCCTTACATTAAATTAATATTTTCCAAATTATCCCTCGTTAATTTAATATTTTTATTTTCTTTTTCTCATTTTACTACAAATAGTTCTCTTAGTTTATATAGTGATTTGTAAGAGTATATTTTTAATTTATATTGATTGATATAACTTGATATGTTTAAATCATCATGTAAACAACAAGTAATACTAGAGGTCCCAATATTATCGTTTTGAAATAACTATATTTTTTTATTAATAAAATCTTTAAATTATATTTTTATTGAATAAATATTTGAATTCATTTATCTCTTTAAAATAACACTAATCGAAAACTAAACCATTACGGTTACTTTGCAAAAATATTTTTTTTTAAAAACACTTTTAAACAAAAATACTTTTAAAAATAAGCAGTTTTTGCCTACTTGGTCAAACGGCCTCTTAATAAGATTCCCAATCAACCGTTAATTAATATAAGAAAAATAAAGACATTGTTCTTATCGACATAATTGTCGTCGTCTTTCCATTGATTAAATGTGATAATGCGATAAGTTTAGTGCTCATACATCATTTCTTGAAGATAATTGCAGGCCTTGAAAATTATTTACATACAATAGAAAAGAGAAGTAATCAGGCATATGAGACAATTTAGCCTCCAATTTTGGCGTGATTTTGTTCATGATTTGATCCCTCTATAATGATAAGATAAGATTAAACAAGATGATAAAACTTGATTAATTTCTTTAGTGGGTATTATGCCCTCTACATAGAATCTATCCTAGGTTCTTTTCTAAACTTAATATGATGAAAAGAGAAAGCCTTTTATGACTTTGCCTCCTTTTTAGTTATAGGGTTAATTTTTAACATGACAACAACGACAATAATAAATCAAGTATATTTTAATCAGGTGGGGTCTGAGTAGGATAGTTTGTACGCAGACCTTACCCCTGCCTAACAAGTAGAAATGTTGTTTTCAGTAGACCTTCGGCTCAGGAAAGGTAATAAGAAGAAATGGATAGCAAGAACGGAAGAAAGAGGGAAGAGAAGAAAAAAAAGGGGAGAGATAAATGATAAGTAATACAGAATACCAGCAACAAGGGATACAATACCTGAAGCGAACAAAATCACATAACGTAATAAAAAATCTAAGAATATGAAGGGACATGAGTGCTACTAAGACTATCGGAGACCAACTAAAAACTACTCACTAACCTTCTACCTTAATCCTCGATCTCCACACCCTCCTATCAAGGGTCATGTCCTTATTAAGCTGAAACATCACTGTGTTCTATTTAATCACCTCTCCTCAGTACTTCTTAAACCCGTATCAACCTCTTCTCAAACTCGTAGAAAAAACAAATATAAGAGTGAGATGAGAAGTGGAAACTTCTATACCCTTTGGTTACATTAGACTACTCTAACAACTCTTTTTAAACTTCTAAAAAGTTTCTTCCTAAACAATACATAGCACAGCAGGCAATGACAGAATATAACTTTATTGACTCCATATTAGTTATAATAATTAAATAATTTCATATCTCAAGAATACTTTTTCAGGTCTATTCCTATTCCCATACCTACTAAAAATTTTAATGGCTCTCCAAGATTAACACCAATAGTGCTCTCAAGATGTGGACTCGTACTCAATGAACTAGGTTGGAGAATTATAATATTTCGGGATAAAGTTTCAACGAATACAAAAATATGAAGTGATTTCTTTTTATTTGTAAGTTTTTATGGACAAATCTATCTGATAATTATATTAGTATGAGATAATAAATACCTCATAAAATTAATTGAAATATGTATAAGTTGACCCGAACATAATGACAAAAAAAAAAAAATAATAACAGTAGTAGCTGCTAAAAGATAATACAAAGATTGATTCTCTCTACCATAATAATCATATTTCATAAAGGGATAGACCTAATCTTCATTATGTTACTTAAGTATCTTGCTTGTGCATTCCACTTCTCACTTTTAGCCTCCATTTTGCCCATACTTTTCTCAACATGTTTGATGATGGTGTGATGAGGAAGGGCCAATTAATGCATTAGGATAAGGAGGATTTCTTTTTGATTTTTTTTCTTTTTTTAATGTTTCTCTCTATCTGTGTCAAGCCTTTTTAATTTTCAAGGATGAACATGGGGTGGAATTTGGTGATGGGACAACATCATTAGTGTAAAACCTTAGGTTTTCAAAATCTTTAATCTGTTGGACCACATGCTATCCATTTGAATCCTTTCTTTGTTTGTGATATATATCCTTAGAATATGGACAACAAGAACAATAGTGGTCAAATCCTAAAAAAAAAACTTTGACTTTTTCATGTATTTTATTATAAAAGATATAATATCCCTAACTACAAATGAATCCTCCAATTATTGAGAAAAGATCCGAAATTTTGATTTTCTAAGATCACCTTTCTTGTCATTTCTTGATATTATTATGCTAAAGCGTATTGCCTTTTGCTTTGCTTCTTCTTTAATTAGCAGGGTGGATTCAGGGCTGGAGAATAAAGGGTGTCGTACTGAAGGATTGTGTATAGGTGTTCGTAACGTGCAGCACAAGACAATAATAATTCTACGAAAAAAATTTTGTGTTAAAATTTATTTATATGTCAAAGATCGGATCTAAGACGTACCTGGTGAAAGTGTTTCGTTTCAAAAACTCTCCGATAGTACGAAGACTCTATGCGTATCTAAACCGAGACCAATCCTTGCTATCAACTCTTTGATCAATGAAACCCGCGAACAAATTGAACAAAATATTGTGCTGAAATTTTTCTCAAAAATCTCAACTCAATGTTAGAAGAACAAAAAACACTTTTCTTATAATTGTATTTTCTCTCTTGGCTTGTATTGCACTCTCACTTTCACAAAGTTATTTTTGTTGGACTTTAAGCATTGGGCATAAAGACTTTAAGCATTGGGCTTAAAAGTCTAAGAGTGTGAATTGGGAAATGGTGGGAAATAAAATGGAGGGAAATGAAAATTTTGAATCAAATGAGCTTTTGTCATGAACTTTGTACCACATTGGTGAAAGACAACTACACTTGTGTGTATAAATATAGGATCACTTCTTAGAGCTCTTAAAAGGAGTTGAAGGGGATGTATCCTCGCGCCGCCGTCGTCGTCGTCGCTCGCTCGGCTTCGGATTTGGATTTGGACAAATGAAATCCAAAAGCGTTGCCTTTGCTGAACGTTGTTTTCCTTCCTGAACAGACACTTTTTCGTGAAACAGACATCACACCCCTCTTCCAATAGTTACCTATAAATTCTGAGGCATGGCTTCTTTTTCCATACACTGAAAAATCGAGAATTTCATTATGAATACTGCATTCTACTTCGCAGTCTCTCTCTCTCAAATTCGTAAGTGTGAAGCTTGCTCCGTTCTTTGCGTTTGTTGGTATCCTGCAGTTTGTATTGCCACTGTTGCAGGAAGGTTATTCTGTTGGAGGATTTAATCCATTACCTTGGCAACTTGTGAGGGGGTTAAAATTCCTTAAGGACACACAAGGAAATTGTGGACTCGGAATATTTCTTATCGTTTATATATTTTCTGCTTTTTCTAACAGTCTTCTGATTTTCTGAGTTTTAACACAGAGACGATAACATTTTTTTTCTCCAGAATTAGTATTATTGGTTTCTGCGGCTCCTCCAAGGAATTGTATATTCCCATCTGACTTGGGAAAGCACTTTAGGCGTGAGTTTACAAAATTGACATGTGCTACTAACATATTTTGAAAATTAACGTTAAGAAAAAATTAAATATAAAAATATATTATAAAAATAATATTAAGTTATTTTATTTATAAATAAAATATATAGTTAAAAATATAATATAGAAGGTATTACATAAATATTAAAGTTTATATAATATCAAGGGCATAATAGACTTTTCAAGTATAAATGTAACTTTTTGTGATAACTAGAGCAAAGTAAAATAATTTTTGTGTAACAAAAGAAAGAAAAGTGACTTTTGTGTAATGAACACAAAGTTAAATGATTTATACGTAACAAAAAAAAAATTAGATAACAAACACAAAAGTTTAATTACCATGAATAAAATTAACTCTATTTATTTACTACACTATCTGTGTAATGTATTTGTAAGACAAAGGTTCCTCTTTATTCTTTGTATGTTATGAGTTACCCTTTGATGGTAGGACCTAAAAATTCGTTTCATTTGTTTCCTTACATTATAGTAAAATACGTGTGTACTTATATATGGTTATGTTCTCCTATTTCTTCACTAAGATATTACAAAACCACAAATTGGAGTTAATTTCTCCATCACCAGCTGCCAAGAAAATAGTAGGGTAGGTGGCTTTCCTTGTCGATTAGCCTCTTTTTTTTACCTTTTCATTTCTTTTCTCATGCCAAACGAAGTTAGTAGCCCAAACTTATGTTGTATCCTAGTCAACAAATAGAATTCAGCAAGAATTTGTGTGTGTCCATGAACGTTATTAGAGACAAAAGAAAAGAAATTTTTATCTCATCCATTCGAGTCCAATTATTTATGCTTGTATAAGTCTCTTTTAAGAAAATATATATATTCTTTTCTAAACATTAAAAACACTAATCCATTGACAGCTTGTTTGGACGGTCGTTACATGTTTTATTGTATCGTATTGTTACTTTAAATATAATATTTATTTTGCTTATTACTTAAATTTAATTGTATCGTATTGTTAAAGTTGCCGTTACGTAATGACAAAAAATGTCACTTTATGTAATGACCGATTTGGTGTGACCGCATCTTTACCTTATCTCTTTTTTATCATCTTGCCCTTCGTTATTATTATTATTATTATTATTATTATTATTATTATTATATAATTTTATCTTTTTCTTTACCTTACCTTTTCATATTGCTACTGTTTGATATCATGAAACGACGGCAAACGATATTACCTATTCAAATATTGTGTTCATCAAATACAATATAACACGATACATTATCAAATGATATGTAACAGCCATCCAAATAAGTTTTGAGTTGGATAAAATATTTAGAGTAACACTTTAAAATATAAAATGAAAACAGCAAATAACGATCCTGAAAAAAGTTATACATATATATATATATATATATATATATATATATATATATATATATATATATATATATATATATATATATATATATATATATATATATATATATATATTAAATTAAAGATTTATGAAATAAATTTGAATTTCAGAAAGACTAACTTTTCATTTAAGGAGACACGTCAACATTGTGGGGAAACAAAAAAACATACTCCCTCTATTTCAGTTTGACTTTTTTAGAGTACAAAGATCAAATCGACTAATTTTTTTGTGTGAATTCGGACAAAAATTCTTTAATTTTTTTGAAATAAAATTTTTATATTTAAAAACTACATAAAAATACTATATCACAATAATTAACAATTCAAAACATTTAAAAATTATTTACAAAAAATATAAATAAAATAAACCTTATTTGACTCACCGAGCAATAATAGGTTCATTCGTTTTGTCATAGGGTGAGTGGCTAAATTCATTTTGGCATGCATTAATCTCTAATATAAGTATATTTTTTCTTCTAACACCATTTAGAGGTTGGATTTAGGTCATGGGAATAAAAAGTCTTTCGGCTTTTCAATGTGGAATGTAAAAATATTTTTTAGTAGGCTTTATTTGATTGCATTTAATAGAAGTATGATCTTAATTATTAAGATCTCAAACATTAAGTACGTCTATTTTGTAAGTCTAAATCTTAATCATTTAAATTTTAATTTTTGAGTGTATATTTTTAATTTCACAACCACTTAATTGGTCTCAATAGATCTGAATGATTAAGATCTATAACAAAGACTTAATTTCATTAAGATGCTATATATCATCCATGTCGCCACCGTCCACAATTATTACCAATCACCATGCACTACCCATCACCACTATACTCAACCACCCCTGACCACCATGATACTTAACCACAACCATCCTCAACTATAGTCGCCACCACTATCATTATCGACTACCCCCCTCCCCCTACCCCCCCCCCCGCCCCTCCCCAACCATACCATCTCACCATTATCAACTAACACTACCACCATTATCTTTAACCATAATAACCCACTTACTCACCTCAACTACCACCACCAACCAGCTCCACCACTATCATCAACCATAGCAGCCACTGTATACTATTATAAACTACTACCATCCACCACCACCTTCCTCAATCACAACTAGCGCTACCAATCACCACTAACTACTACTCAAAATTACCACCATCAACCAAAATCACCACCAATCATCGTCTCCCGGCATCCACAAGCAATATCGTTAGCCATCACTACCACCTACCATATTATTTAAAAAAAATATTTTGTTAATAGAATATTAAATTAATTAATATTTTATTTAAAATTTTTATTTAATAATTTATAAATAAACATAAAAGTTTTACATTTGTTTACCTTGAAAATGGTATTAACAATCATATTTGATTTGTGGTTCTAAAAATTTGTGATTTATTCTAACACTAGTTGATTATTAGAAAATGATAAGTGTGAGCCAAAGGAGTAGGATACGCAAACCAAAATATTCACAAAGAGGGGCCTCGGGTTCACTGAAACTGGGCCTCGAGGTCGAACGAAAATGCTTAGTAATGAGCAGTCGATGTAGAAACAACAATATGGGAGGCCTCAAAGATAGTCTTTAGCGACTAATGATGAGCAATAATGAAGAACAATAAATGAAGATAACAAATGAAGAACACTAAGTTAGGAGCAATAAATCTGAGAGATAATGCTGAACAAAGAGAGCAAAGAATGTTCTATTGTATTAAATATTCATGTGTCTTACAAAATGACAAAGGTCCCCTTATATAGGAGGGGGAAATTCCAACATAGTACACACATAATTATGACAAGGTAGTGCTATTGGTACAACTATTTAATGGCCCAGTACGGACTTGTACTATTCTCGCAGACTTGGTCAGCTCTAACCACGTGCCCTTGGAAATTTTTCGCCTTTGCATGACGGTCATTGATTTGTACTGCCCCGAGGTAGAGCACATGGAACCTTCGATATGCTCCCTCTAGGGATGCACCTCGGGGCCAAGCTTCGAACTCTATCCCGAGCTTCCCGAGGCCAGGCGCGGAATGCCACAGTGGCCTCAAAATCGAACTCTCTGATTTTGACCGTATACAAATAGTCCTCGCGTTTCTTAGAATGAAATGATAAGAAGCGGTCTTGAATTCTTGCCTCTTCGCTTCCCCCATTATGACATCAGCCATGTGAGATCATTAAATGATGTGATAGAAAGGTTGTATAGAGGTCTTTGTCAGCACAGTTCTCGAAAAGCCCACAAACCGTCATTGATCACCCTTCCAACTCCTCCAACACACTTTAGATGACTCTTATAAATACTTCAATTCCCTATCTTTTAAACTTTTACAATATCTTCAAACCTTCAAATCTTTGCTAACAGTTTCCTGTCTTCATCCTTCTTCTGTGTTCACCTTTTCATCAGTTTACTTTGAAACTTTGCTATAAATATGGCCAAAACTTCCAAAACGGTCCTCAAAAAGAGGAAGCCCCTACTTCGTCACTCTTGTCTAAGAGCAAAACAAAAGCTCCTCCCCGCATTGAGGAGTGCATTCCTGGGCCCTTCGAGACATCCTCCGATCTCAAAATTGATAAACCTCTTTCGGTACCAGGCCGATGTGAGCCCATATCTCGGTACATAAGTTTAGTTATCGATGCAAAGAAGTTAAATATAGATTGCCGCTGGGAGGAGGCGGTGCAAGTGGAAATCCCTTCGTCGGAAGAAAGCATAATTACACACAGAGTTGGTTTCCTCAGCGTATATACATACCCTTTTACCTTAGGTCCCGTATATTGTTCTTCTCTACCGATAGACCTGGTGATCCTCGATTTTTGCCGTCAATATCGAGTGACGCTTGGTCAAATTTATCCTTCTTTCTGGAGAATTATCTATTTGATCAGACATTCTCTAAAATGGTTGAGGGGATGTCTTTTACCCTCGATCATCTGATTAGATTGTACATCCCTCGTCTCTATCGAGGGGGGCTAGTCAAGCTGCAGCGCTGAACCACCAAATCATTCTTTGCCTGTATTGATGAAGATAAAGACCGGGGGTGGATGAGCCGGTTTGTTCGAGTCAGGACCTCGGACCTTATCCCTGCCGAGCAGATGCCATTCCCTGAGGGGTGGAATATGAGACGTAAGTGTCACTTCACTGAGCAGGTTTCATCATTTGAATGCCTTCCTTTTCCCCTTTTGAACTAATCCCTTTCTTTTCGAATTGATTCTCTTCTGGTTGTATAGCCACCGCATGGTTCCCCAGCGCGGTCAAGGAACTCTCGAGTTAGGTTAAACTCTTGGATTCCACCTCCTCGTACGATAAGTACGTTTGGCATGATTTGGTCAAGACGCGATGGCAGGCCAAAAATCGTGGTACTCCCTTACCACTGTCACTTCTGAGTTCCTCATGAGTAGACTTCTTAGCGATATGTTTGGTCGTTTATGCTTGTGCAGGCCTCGGGGAAGCCATTCAATGAGACCGCCTCCTCCTGGAGAAGAAGAGATCCAAAGACCCGCCAAGGACAAAAAAAGAAAGGAGGAAGCGTCGGCGGAGTCCCTGAAACTCAAGAGAGTTAAGGCTCGAAATCCCAAGACAGATTCTACGGTCTTAACTTTGGCGGCTGCGGACAGTCTTCGTCCTGAAGACGAAGATGATGACAGTCGCCCACTGGTGCATAGGGCAACACGAAGCGCTGATGCTTTGAAGGTTGCTGGTCAGAAGACTGTTGAGTCGGAGGTGGCCGATGGGGCCCCACCTCGTATTGAGGAGGCCCTCGAGGAGGGTTTAGATGCTGTCCCCGAGCCAACCGGCGAACAAGATACAACATGTGCCGACGAACACTTGGTTGGCGAATTCGGAAGATCCAGTCCTGAGACTCTTCGAGGACGTGAGGAGGCCCCGATAGAGGTTGATGTCATGGGAGATATTCAATCGGGCCCATCATTCTCACCAGGGCAAATATGGGATGCCCAGAACAGGGAAGCTTCCGGTGCAGGGGCCTCCCGGGGGAGGATGATTTATTTAGAGATTACTTTGCCGACGTCGAGGAGGATGCCGATCTCGATGCCCCCATTATTATCGAGGAGGATGAGAGACTTCAAAAACATGTGATTTTTTCTTTGACACAACCTTCGTGCTTCGAGTTTTGGCCCTTGTCCTTTATAACTTCTTTCCTTTGCGCTATAGGTCACGAAGCTGTATGACCAGGCCTTCTCCAAGTTACGAGATGAGCTGGCTCATCGTGAGGAGGAGTTTGATAAGCTCACGTCAGAGTCGAATGAGCTGAAGGCTTCATATGCCCAAAAGGAAGAGGAGTTGATTGACTCTCGGTCAAGCTCGGAGAAGGCGCTTCAGGAGCGGGCCAACTTCATCGAGCAGGTAGTTTGGTATTCACAAGCTCTCCTTTTGTTTTCATGACTTGGTGTTTATTACCTTGACTATGCATTTGCAGATTGAGCAAAAAGGTGCCCTAGCGGGGCAGCTTCGGGTAGAGGTTGTGGCCAAAGATGCCGAGATCCTTGAGCTGAAGCGGCACGAGGATAGCATGACCTCAGAAAGGGATGCTCTTTGGGATGAGCTGGCCTCGACTCAGAGTCTTCTTTGAGGTGCCCAAGAGGAGGCTCACGAATTTAAGGCGCTTCATGTTGAGTCGGCTTCCAAATTGTCCACGGCCAAGTCTGAAGCCGGTGCACTCATATTCTCGTCGGGAAGATGCTGCCGCAGCAAATACTTAGTCCAGGGAGATATCTGAAGAGGCCGAGCGCAAGTTGGCTCGCGCCTTTGCTCATTCTTGTTTGGGAGCTTGGAGGCAGGCCTTTGAGGAAGTTCATGCCAAGGGTTTTGATCTCTCTGCCGAGATTGAAGAAGCCAAGGCCTTGGAAGAGGAATCGGCAGTTCCGACTACTTCGGACGAGGGCTCTGCAAGCGACTCGGGAAGTAGCGAGGATGAAGAATAGAAAATTTTGCTCATTTTATTTCCTCTTTTTTGTATGCGGGCTCTGTGGGGGTGTTTTGTAAATGCACCTTTGTAAATATATTTTTGGAATGCAAACGATTTTATTGTTTAATGTCTTCAAAGTTTTTCCTCTTAGTGTTTATGCAAAAGTTAAGATTGAATTTTGATTTAACCCCTTCGAGCTTGGTCTCGGAGTAACAGAGGCCCTTGATATCGGGCCACTATGATTTCGATCGCAAGTCTTCCCCTGGGTTGGGTCGGTAAGTAATTGATTTGAATTCTCGTTCCCTCGAACATTGTATGATAACGTCATTCTTATAACATGACCGTGAAGTGACCGAGGTGGCCCCGTCGGTACATTTCCCAAAAAGTCATAATTGCTTGTCAGAGCTGATTGGCTACCAAAGTTAATGAATAGTCGTCGTTCTTCTTATATATATATTCGCTTTTCATTTTATTGAGGGCTTTGCTGCTTTGTGCGACTAACTTTATCTATAGAGTTCCCTTTCTTGCACCTGTCTTTCCGCCATCTTAGTTTAAAGCTTTCGCCCGAGTTTTCATCTTCTTATTTGCTTTGAAGGAGTTATGGCTACTATGTCTACATCCTCCATCAGAAAGAAGTAAATCCCTCCTCTGCTTCCAGCCCGGCCGGTGGTACACCGCCGGCGTTTGGCGAGCTAACCTCGAACTGCTTTGTTTAGACTAAACACTTTACGATAGAGAAACCTCTCAATGTTCCGGGCCATAGAGAACATGCATCGAGGTTCATTCGATCAATAGAAGAAAGACACCTCGAAGCCATTAGGAAAGACTGCGGATGGGGACAAAAGGTGATACTGCATGTACCCTCCCGGGAGGAGGATATTATGGCCCATGTAGAGGGGTTTTTGAGCGTGTATACGTACCCTTTTACGTTGGGTCCCCTCGACCGACTCGTGATCGAGTTCTGTCAAAGATATCGAGTTACTTTGGCCCAGATCCATCCGTCTTTCTGGCGGATTGTGCTGATGATGAGGTTTTTTGACAAAAAGGCTGAGCTTGAGTTCACTCTTAGTCACCTCAATAGATTGTATCGACCTTTACATTATCGAGGTCTAATTACACTGCGACGCCGATCCACCAAGCCCTTTATTTCCAGTGATGACGAGGACAGGGATCAAAGGTGGATGAGTCGATTTGTTCGAGTGAGGACTGTTGATATCATTCCTGCGGAGTTCCTGCCCTTTCCTGAGAAATGGAATTTCAAGCGTAAGTGACATGTTGTACTTTATTATTTTTGTTCTAGGTGGAGGTAGACTCTGTAAGAACGTTTTCTTTATTTCTCCGCAGCGATCTCGTGGATGCCAAATGAGGTCCCCGATCTTGCGGCTTGGGCTCGCGAATTGGCGGCCTCTTCAACGTATGATGAGTGCAAGTGGTGAGACTTGTCGAAAGGAAAATGGGAGGCTAAGCACCATAGTAAGTTCTATGTAGTCCTTCTCTCGAGGAGTGCTTTCCGTATTAATTTCTTGGTTGCATGCATCAGCGAGTTTTTTGAGGCGAGACCGTCCCCTTTCGAGGAGGAGGAAAGGCCTTCAACTTCTAAGCCAGGAAAAGATAATAAGAGAAAAAAATCCTCAGAGGACGAGGATACTTATAGCAAAGAAGGACCCGCCCGGGGGCGTGGGGAGGATGCATCCAGTGACGAAGACCTTATATTTATTGGTCGACCTGTGGATGGAAACGTGTGTGAAGAGGAAAGGTCTACGTCGATGGCTTGGACCAGGAGGCCTCCCGAGGTTGTTGAGCATGCTGGGTGTTGATACCCAATTTTTCCTAAAACTATTTTTTTAAATTTGTATATATACCTTCGAAATCACTTTTCATAATGAATGGTATTTTCCCCTAATTTTTCATATTTTTATCAATTTATTTTCCTATCTCTTTAGTATTTTATAATTATTCATAAATTACATTACAAATAATTCCAAAATATTTCCTAGCTCAATATATCATTTTTAATCCTATTAGGATTAATTATTTCACAAATTAGCCAATTTGGCTATAATTACAATAATTTTGTAACTATAGCCTAATTGTACATTTTATGCCATTTTAAATCAATAATTATTCATTCTTTATATTTTCTATATTTATTAATTACCTTCATTTCACCTATTTAGCCTTAATTTCATTTTGTATTATTAGCTATTGTTATTAATTATTTATCTAATTTTAATGGGTATTTAACAAACAACCATTCTTTATTTAAATTCCAGCCTAATTAATCCTAGTCCNCTCCCTCTATTAGACCTGGCCCTTCTCCGGCCATCGCCTTGCCGGAATCTATGGCGATTCAACCACCTATCAGTCTTATGGCTCCCCCTTGAAACTGTGTGTCACTGTTTTGAGGCCTTCAAGTGAAACAGAGGCAGTCCACTCACCATCTCCGGTCTCATGCCATCTTTCCGGCTACCCATAGTCATCCGAGAAAGATCTTTACATTTTCCGGTTAAAACCGGCAATTTCGAGTTATTCTCTTCTCCTTTCTGGGTTCTCTTTGGAAACCCTAAATTTAAACCTCCCGATCCTTTTAGATCTGTCACAGATCTATACGTGTTCTGAGGTTTTTCCATGTTTTCTTCAAAGATCTTCTTGTTTTCTGAAACGACTCTTCATTTTTCAAAACTAGGGTTTCAAACCCCTTTTCAAAACGATTTCCCTTCAGATTTTAAGTATTATTTTGTGATTTTCGTTATGTTTAAGCCTTTCCCTTTCTGTGTCTGAGTTATTTAGTTAAAAGGCCCAAAAGTCTTGGCTTTAATCTGTGGCTCTAAGTTTGTTTCTAACAACATGTTTATCTGTTCTATTATGATCACTATATTCTCTTGAATACTCTGTGATATCGTGATGTTTTAACCTATATTGCTTGTTAGGGTTTCTGGCTTCTATTACCCATGCTTATTCGGTGATTCTACTTTATTTCTTGTATACCTCTAAATCTTTACCTTTCCTTCTTGTATTATGCTTATTCAATGATTCATGTCATGTTCTGTGTAATCCCCTAATTCCGTGTGATTTTACCCTATTTTAATTACTAGGGTTTATGATTCTCTCTCGTTGTGTGCTTACTCTGCATAATCTATGCTGATTCTTAAATCAATACTACTCCTTTTTGAATCCCTAATTCCTGTGATTGATTTCCTTTAATTTATTTCCTGTGATAATATTTTTACGACCTTTAGTTACTTCTTGCCTTATTACATGACTGATTTTACTATCAATTGATTCTTACAGTAGTGTTTTAATTAAAACCTTATGAACCTGACCTCAATTTCCTACTCTGTGCTTACTATGTTCGAAATCTTTCCTTATTTATTATACACGATTCCTTTCCTTACTTGTTACCTGTTCTAACTGTTTGAAATTTAACTCCCTTAATTAAGGGAGTACTAGTACTGATTTTGCAACTAATTGATTCTTTGAGTTCCATAATTACTGCGCAGTCTAATTATTACCTTATTTTTACCTAGTTTCAAACTATATATATACTCTATTCGTTCATTAGCACACACACGAACAACTAATTTGTTCAACTCTCTCTCTCACAACTAAAACTTGCTACTCTCTCTATTCTCTTTTCTATTTGCTACCACTCTAAGTTAGTTGGCTGCAAGCCAAGGCTAACTACTGTGCATCTCCTATCTTCTGCTTTGTGTTACTGCTTTTTTCACTTCACTGGTATGTTCTAATTCATATTTCAGCTCTCAAACCAACATGTTTCTATTACTGATGCAGTTCACCGTGTTTCTAATTTTCTTTTACTTACTATTCTGTTGTTCAACATGTAACTAGGATCTTTTATTCCATCTAGCATGTCTTTATGTACTCCAAATCTGTCTTTATGTGAATCTCCATGTTTTTATGTTTGATACATTAGATTAGAGCATCTTCTCCTGTCTTAAACGGGTTGGTACTGACATGTTAGTTTCATCCTATACCCTGCTGATCCCCTGAACCCTTAGGATCTCTGATTGCTTATGCATGCTCCTACCTGCTACATGTTCAGTAATCTGCACCTATGTGTCCCTCAAACCCTTTCCCTTGTTGTGGTTGTTGGATCATTCTGGGTCCTTGTGTGATGCTAACTCTGCCTTGGTTCTGAGATTGGTGTTCATGTTCTTTCGAATTATTTTCATCAGTTAAACTTTTTGTTATATTTCCATTAAGACTTTCTTCCAAAACTGTTTTCTTACTTAACCTTTTCAAACTATGAGCACTTTCACTCTACTCTTAGACTCCTTAAGTTCTGCCCCCTCTGTGTGAGCATTTCCTTGGGACCCTTGAGCTCTCTCTCAACTTTGACACACAAAGGTTGGCCATTCCACACTGCACTTACTCTATCTAGGCTATGAAATCTGGGTGTGAGCACTGCCCAGGAGCCCTTGACGTCCTTAGGGAACTCTGACACACCCTGATTATGAGAAAGGTTATGAAATAATACTTGGCATTGAGGACCTGGAGACTTAAGCCTATTCTGTAGGCTCCTTATAGTTAACTTCTTATTTTTCTCCTATTTCAGTTGTGTAATTCATATCCCATGGTCTGTAATAATTAATTGTAAACAACTCTGGGGGTCGGATAGTGAAAATGGGTGGGTGATATGCATGATGTAGTATAATTAAGGATAGAGACCATGTTTCTAGGTTTATTTTCTCTATGCGCAATAGCATCCATGTTTAGGTACAACATGCCGTGCATTAGATATCATGCTACTTAGGCTCATATATACTGCTTTCTTTTTAGCATGTCATCATTCACTTAGAGATCCTGCCTATAGGACAAATAATTAAGTAAATAGCTATTATGTGATTCTGTTCATGTAAACGTGTTATGAAACTTCATTAGAAGTCCTAGGATAAATAATGTTAACTGCAATCATGTCTCACCATGCCTACACACTTAGAGATCTTGTTTCTAGGTAAACAACATTAAAAAATATATCCCCTATGCTATTCCTGAAAATGTGCATAATGTTGTGATTCTATGTGCATTTAAAAATCATGTTTAAGTTATTATGCATCATGTTGCATTAGACATCATGCTATAGGATCACATTCATTTAACTGCACTTAGTCTAAATATAGATATCTAAAACAGTTCCCTGTTCTAAACGACTGGTAATTAGTCCTTGCACATCTTCAACACCTAGTCTAACTACTGGTGCATGTAAAAGGTATAAAACACTTCACTCAGTTTCTCTAAAACAACTGGCAACAATTTTGTGTTCTGAACAACTTAGAATAACATGTGTAGGTAATACTTTGCAACAGCCCCTCTGACAAATCAGATAATTAGTATACACTGTCCCACACCTAGGCAAGTCTTAGGTAATCAACTTTAAAAAATAAAATCAGAACTGTCTTTGTGATCATGT
>MDKI01138072.1:0-19327 GCA_005239505.1 Nicotiana paniculata
AGTCTCTTCGTGACGGTTTTTCAAGTATGACAGAACAACTTATAGAAGGAAGAACTAAACTCAAACAAGAGATAGACCAATTTGGCTCAAATATCCATGACTTGCTGGCTCAATTGAATAAAAGCATTGAGGAGTATGATACCCTACAACAAATTGTTGTAGATACTGGCCAACTTATGAATCATAAAGAGGAATTCCAACTATTCTATCAAAATATTATAAATGATGTCAAGGTTGACGAAGAGTGAAGAATAATGCAATTTTGGAGTTGGAGCGTATTGGACCTTATTCTAAACACTTTTCAATATTGTGTTTGGTTGGTGAAATGGGAATTGATCCAGTAGAGCATATGGAGGAGTCAATAGATGTGGAACAAAGTGCTTATATCATGAAATTTTCCATACCAAGGAGACAAAATGACATCGCTCACTTAAAGGCCAAGAAGTGCAAGATGCGATACCTTTTGCTTGGTTCCTTTATTTTTAAACCACCACCCCAGGAACGTGATAGAAAAATTGATGCAAAATTGGGGGAACAATTCATATCCTCAAAGTGGAAGGAGAAGTTGTGAAAGTAATGGCGTCGTGCCCCGACGTTAAATCAGGCGCTTGTTAGGAAGCAACCCAATTCTATATTTTCTTTTTCCTTTCTTTATTGTGTTTTTTGTAGTGTTATTATTGTATTTTGTAGGAGTACGAGCATGGATTCAAAGACAATAGGAATGTGCAAAAGCGAGCAGGTTGAAACTGCGTGTGAGATACCCGCACAAAGAATCATACCTAGGGGGAAGTCTGAGTACTCGTGAGCTGCTAATTCTTCATCCTTTGGCCTACCAAGGAGTCTCTTTTACCTTCTTGTTATTTATAGTGTTCATGGAGGACATTGCACAATCTCAAGTGTGGGGTGAGGAGATTGTCTGAGTGATTTTCTGTGCTATCTTAGCTTAGTTATAGTACTTGTCACAACCCAAATTTCCCTTTGTTGGGTATCGTGATGGAACCTAGTATTAGGGACTAGGTAAGCCTAACAGTTACTGAACATCAACAATAATAAAAGAAAAACTAATAGGCTCGATATAGGATCTTGACAGAATTAACAAACTTCCCCAAAAACCGGTAATACAAGTGATAAGCTCTACGAATCTTCTACAACTTCAAAATACAAATGTTTGGAAATGAATACAACAGTTGTATAGAAACAGAAGGTGACTCCGAAGCCTGCGAACGCCGCAACAGGTTACCTTGAGTCTCCTCGGCAATCATCTGCACAGCTACTAACAATCAAAACCTGGATCTGTGCAAACAAAAATGCACAAAAGTGTAGTATGATCACACCACAGCGGTTCCCTGTAAGTATCAAGACTAACCTCGGTGGAGTAGTGACGAGGACTAGCCAAGACACCACTGGTCTACAAAATAACTGACACGAATATAGAAATAACTTAACACTACATCTATCTACGAATTTACGGAACAATTTACAACAATGACAATATAATGTGGAAGGAAATTACATAAATTAACCACGAAACAACATAAAAATACACACAAAGATGGACAGCAAAACAATCAAAATCGGAAGAAAACACAATGCAATAGAGAACTCTAATAACTCAACTCTACGTTTGTTTGTTCACATTGAGCCTTAGCACGAAATCACCCTTCGTTCTCAACATCATAAGTCTAACATTACCGCGAATTTTAGATCCCCGCAAACATAAAATCAAAAACTCGATAACCATCCTAATTCTAACAAAATTGGTCCCAATTGTTTCCCAATAATGAAAATGTTAGTCAACATTATTCTCAGAGGCTCCGTGTAAAGAATAGTGAAAACAGTAGTTTGGTAAAATATAAGCCCCTCGGGAACAATATCGCTCACAAATAAAGCCTTCCGAGCCAGCCTCTCAGTCAGTAGTGACTCCACTATCAGTATCTCATGCTCACACTAAACACTCGTGCTCAACAAGTACCATGAATGCACACAACTGTTGCGGCGGGCAGCCCGATACAATACATATATATATATATATACACACACGCACTACTGCGGCGTGCAAACGGATCCAATATGTATATTGCTGCGACGTGCAGCCCGATCCATATAATAGTCGACTACGCCTACTGGGGGTGTACAGACTCTGGAGGGGCTTTTATAGCCCAAGAGCCATATTGCTGCGGCGTGCAGCCCGATCCAATATGTATATTGCTGCAGCATGCAGCCCGATCCATATATAATATATATATTGTTGCAGCGTGCAGCCCGATCCATATGTAATATACATCATATATATTGTTATGGCATGCATCCCAATATAAAATACCGGAGTTTCATACCCTCAAGTTTAGAGTTACAATCATTACTTGACCCAAAATAGCCCAAAAGCTACTCCGCGATGCTCTTGCCCCTCGAATTGGCTCCCAAATGCTCCGAGTCTATCACAAATCAGATCAATAACATCAAAATAAGCTAGGGAGATGAACCCCATAATATCCCCAATCAGATTGGTTATATACAGACCTACCATATAACAAATGAGACCCCACTGGTCCAGGTTCAACTGCCGATAGTCAATACACATACGCATGGAACCATCCTTCTTCTTTACGAACAACACTGGTGCACCCCAAGGTGACACACTAGGCCAAATGAACCCCTTATCCAGGAGTTCTTGAAGCTGGTCCTTCAATTACTTTAGATCCGCTAGTTCCATACGATAAGGTGGAATAGAAATAGGCTAAGTGCCTGGCACCAGGTCAATACCAAAATCAATATCCCTGTCAGGCGGCATGCCTGGCAGGTCTGTAGGAAATATATCCAGAAAGTCACGGACCACAGGAACTTAATCAATAGCGGGAGTCTCACCACCGACATACCTCACAAAGGACAAATAAGATAAACATCGTTTCTCAACCATGCGCTAAGCCTTTAGGTAAGAAATCAACTGATTTGATTTAGTATCACTCTTTTCTCCCCGAGCGGATTGGAGCCGAAGGTGCCTCATAGGGTGGTTAATTACCTTATGACAAATTCAATGTACAACACTACTGGGTGCAACATCATCGTAATTTAATACTGTGAAGCGTAACATCATGGTAATGTAATACTGCAAGGCGTAACATAATCGTAATATAATACTGCGGGACGTAACATCATCGTAATATATTACTCTAAAAGTTACCATATTTTGAGTAATCATCTGTGAAAGTCACAAAATACTCAAAACCACCTCTTGCTTGTATATTCATAGGGACACACACATCAGAGTGAATTAATTCTAGCTTATCGCTGGCTCTATTTTCTTTTGAGGGAAAATGTCTTTTAAATATTTGCCTGGTCTGTGAATTACTGAAAGATTACTATGTGTTGGCTTGTCTAGCAAGCAGTGTTTGGAAACGAACGGCGGAGCCCCGTGCAAGTAGCGCCACAAGGTGCAATGCGAAAGCGGCTAAGTTAAGTACCTCTGACAAAATTGTAATTACAATTTTCAAGGTAAACAGTTTTGCGCTCACCGTGGTGCTAAAAAAAATAGTGATTGTTTCAGTGCTAGTTTTCTAAAAACACAAGTCAATATTTACACTTTTTCTTGTCAAAGAATCTTCAATTTCAGGTCAGAAAATGTCTAACTCATTAAATGCACATAAAAACAACGGTCTTGAGGATCATGGAGAGAACAACACAACGACTTCAAGTGTCGGTGTACCACCGTAAAACCCTGAGGGGGCACCGGTGAAAATCCCCGTCGATGAAGGCTCACGCAACGCTCAACCTATCAATGTAAGATCTCATACAGACGTGAGTGTGCGCGATGGAGACAAGCATTAAGCACAGAGAACCCTCACTCAAAAGGAAGGGGAAGTTAGCCTCCATGTCATTTTCGAGATGTTGCAAGCACAACAGGTAGCCATTGCTCAGCTACAAAGCCATCAGTGAACTCCTACCACAACACCACGAGAAACGGCTCCTCGAGTTGGCAAGCACCAGAAAGGTCGAGAAATAATAAGTCAACATCTGACCCCGCTATTGTGAAGGTGCTCGAAGACCTCACAAAGGGGATTGAATCAGGCGAACAGAAGATAGAAGCTAATGACAAAAAGGTGGGGACCTATAACTCGAGGGTCGATAAGATCCCGGGCGCATCCCCATTTTTAAAGGGTTTAGATTCAAAAAACCTCGTGCAAAATCCATTCCCATCAAGTGCATCCCTGAAGCCCATCCCGAGGAAATTCAGAATGCCCGATCTCCCGAAGTACAACGGGACCTCTGACCCTAATGAGCACATTACTTCTTACATTTGTGTTCTCAAAGGAACGACCTAAGAGATGACTAGATGGAACCCCGTCATATTCAAAGGAACGACCTAAGATACATGGTGTAAAGACATGATTTTTTTTTGTTATTTGTCAAAACTCAATCCCTTAGCATTTCAAAGCACCCTTATACACCCCACACTTATCCTAAATGCATCCACAAAGACACTCGGTTACTTATACTTCACCGGTGTACCCAAAATCATCATTCAAACATTTTTACAAACACCTTGTGGGCATAAAGTGTGAGCTTGAGAATTCAACAATGGTGGAAGATGGTGGCCCTCCCAATTTTAAAAGGAGTAGAGGGACTTCTATTTTACTACGCCGCATACACAATAAACACATAATATTCAACAACTTCAACCACCTACCATAAAATTTGCTTAACAACTCAATAAGGGAAAGAATTGGAGATTAGAGCTCTTGGGGGATGGGGTATACTTTGTTATCTACAAATTAAAACACAAGAAGAAGAAAACAAGAACAAGAACACATACCTGTGGATTGGAGAAGAAAAACAAGAGAAAACTTGAGAGAGAAAAAAATTATGAGAGAGGGGGAGAGGACGTCGTGGGTGGGGAGAGAAGAAGAGGAGGGGAGTGTTTTTTTTGTTGTGGGTATTTGGGTAGGAGATGGGTTATAATATTAGTACATAATTTTTTTCATGAAATTCTAACACCCATTCCGATATGAGTTCAATCATATAAATTTTATAATATTCCGATAACAACTCGACCTCCAAATCTTAAGTTTTCATTTTTTGGAAGATTTTGCAAAAAACTTAATTTCTTCCATTTCAATCCGAATAAAACGATGAATATAACTATGAATTTATGAAATATACGCTCTTTCGGATATATGACACTTACTTGAGTTGAAGTCGTGAAGAAATCCTCAAAATCGCCCAAGAACCGACCTCTAAAAATTTCGAAACGAAATGAAGGAATGACTGATTTTGATGCACTTTGCAGAGAAAGTGCAGAGAGAGATAAAAAGGAAAAAGTTTAGAGAAGGAAAAGAGAAAACATTCTTCATTCATGACCCTTCCAGATGAACATTACATTGTTATATTGGGAAATGAGAAAGGGGACTAAAACGTAAATAAAAGAGTAATAACCTCAAGGACGAGGGACTAAAGTGCAATCTTAGTTATTATTTATCCTAACTGACTCTTAACAAGCTAACTGCTCCTCTACAACCTCACGTACTATCCTGTATAGCTATAGGAACTTTGGACCATCAAAATTGTATCATTACTCCCCCCTTGAAAGCTTCCTTGACCTAAAGGAAGGAAATCAGAGAACCTGGTCTTGACTACTGAAGCCTCTTCCTATGTTGCATGTTCTGTAGGTAATTGCTCCCACTGAATCAACCACTGAGTGACTGCTTTATTCCCTTCTGAACCATTCGACGCTGAAGAACTTTAACAATAATGGCACGGCATCACCCTTATGCCAAATTCAATGTACAACACTACTGGGTGCCTTCGGATTCTGTATACACCAGAGGTGCAAGTATTATAATAGAGCGTCAAGTTGTGGATGCGAATTATACCTATATGGAAGGGATGTCATGAAAGAAATAGAGGATGAGATGTGAGATTTTAAGGTAAGTAAGGTAAAGGTGAACAACGTATGAGATACTCAGGTACAGAAGGTTGTGAATAAGCTATACTTCAAATTAAAGGCTAGAAGCACATGATTCAGTATCCAGGAATGATAGCGGCATCGTCAATGGCACATCTTCCAACCTATGATTTTTAAATATCGAGAGGTCTAGCAAAAAGAGTAAAGAAGAGTTTTAGACGATGTGATGTCTCGCTTGATATTCCAGAATAAAATAAGGAAATCTATGGTGAAATCAAGTTGAAGGAAGGTTGCGAGTAGTATAAATAGATACGTATAGGTCGCAAGCTAAAGTATAATAAAGCGGCAAAGTTTTATGACGATAATGGATAAGTCCTCGAGATTAAGCCCATGAAAACAAGAGAGCCACTGGTTTCTCTAACTTATAGAAAGTTCAGTATAGCTTGAATGAGCTCAAAAGGATATAAGACTAATATCATCTAGGAGAAATGGAATGTTGCCCCAATAGTGGAATGAGGGTGTGATTGTGATAGATAAAGGATGACGTTTGGGCCTTCGATTCAGTAATGAGTTAAAGAGGATTTCATGAATTGTATGGGATTAAAATACCCATTTAAGGTGAGTCATATTGGGATGCCACAAAATACGGTTATGGAAGTATAGTATCTCCCCTAGGTGGATCAATCTGATTACTCCAAATGTCCCGATCAGACGTGAGCCCTAGAGGTAGTATTACATAAAAAATCAAGTTATCAGTGGTATATGATAGATCAACATTAAGGTAAATCAACAATGGATGGACAAAAGTCATAACGTATGAGGTGAGATTAGGCCATTATTCTTAAGATGAACAGTAACGAGGAAGAATTAAAGGACATATATTTATACATATGGGATTAGCAACGAACATAACCTGGAGTTTGGTAGCAGACCTTAGTAACGATAAATCGAGTTAAGATTTATGGTATATTATGACCTACTTAAATGTATTAAAGTCATGCGTATAGATAAGCGGGCCTATGAAATAAGATATAGCAATATTCATAAGTACGACAAAGTACCTGGCGAAGAACATTAGTATACCTATAGATTCCTAGAGGGACATCTTGTCAAGCTCAGTATATGTTTACAAAGTGAGGCCTAAAGATGGGCTAAAAGTTGGCGGAAAAGGAGAGAAGAGTCGCATAGGCACACTTACAAGGTCAGAGTCGTACAGGCCGCATGATAGAAGGTAGCAACATGTCACGACCCAAAATCCCCACGTGGGTCGTGATGGCGCCCAACACCGGGGTCAGGCAAGCCAACGGTTGCTTATTAGTGAAGTTTTCCTTATTAACATATCAACCCCACATATTTCACAAAAAGTTTTACACTTAACTTATTTAAAATAGAAGCGGAAGCATTTATCAATTTAAATACATAGAGCCAAAATGAGCGTGGTCCAATACATATATAATACAGTCCCAAAAACAGAATCTACTAAGTGTGTGCCAGGAACTAGTGTCACAAGTCAATGGGCGACTAGTAGAATATACAAAAGAAGATACAAGAGGTACTGTTGTCTGGAAGGATGTAGACAGGAATAAACAAAAGATAACTCCATAACATATCTGGGAATCGCCAAGAAAGACAGCTCACCGTGGAGTCAGGTCCGGAATCTATCAAGCTCCGGTCGGATAACTAGAAACACCAGCCCCAGAACCTGTACAGTTAAGTATATAAGAGCAACATGAGTACATAAATATATATATGTACCCAGTGAGTATCCCGCCTAACCTCGAAGAGGTAGTGACGAGAAGTTGACATGACACACGCTAAGGTCCAACAATATAAATCAAAAGAGTTTAATAAAAACAGTAGGCATGTAAGGTAGTGAAGTGAAGCAACAAGTATACATATGTAAGATAATGAAATCCAGGAAGAATACTAAGGATAAATAAAACAATTACCACTTCACTTTTTCCCAAATATCTGTCAGATCAATTTCATGAAATTAAATAACAAATAAATCATACACATGCAGGGGTAATAACAACCGGCCGGAGTCACAGGATAGTCACGCTCTTGCACTGCCGAAGGATCGATCGGCCCGTCCCAAAACTGCACCTCAAGCTCTCTATGTATTGCCGAAGGATCGATCGGCCCGTCCAAAAACTGCATCTCTCAACCTCTCTACGCACTGCCGAAAGATTGATCGGCCCATCCCAAAAGTTCATCTCTCAATCTCTCCATGCACTGCCAAGGGATCGACCGGCCCGTCCCAAAAGTGCGTCTATCAATAGAATGGGGGAAATAACACTCCGCTTGCAGAATACAATTTATGAAGCGTTCACATGCATATACATTATTCCTTTTAAAAGAGAATGCCTTTCCATAATAAAATTTCTTACAAGTTTTTCTCAAATTTCATAACTTCATGAACGTAAACAATTTGAAATGTAAATTTAGCACACGCATAGTTCATATCAAATAAAACACAAGGCATGATGTGGGCCTAACTACCCGGACATAATAGAAATAGTCGCTACGTGCGGACTCTCGCCACTTTGTACGCACGTAGCCCCCACAAATTATCACATATAGCATTTAAATCACCTAGGGGAGGGACAACTCCTCCTTACAAGGTTAGAAAGGAGACTCACCTCGTGAGGAAACCACCCCTCGGATCAAGGATGCGCACGAATCTCCGAAACCTACTCTCGACGGCTCGCAACTAGCCAAATATAGTATAATTACATCAATGCATGCTTAAAAATAGGAAAAATTATCCTAATTTTTCAATAACTCAACATTCTTCAGAAATTCCCAATATCCAACCCCGGACCCGCACGCTCGGATTCCAAAAATTCTTGAATGAGTCACTCACCCGAAGCCTAAGGATCATAATTATGTGATTTATTCTTGAATTCATGGCCTTAAATGGATAATTCACAAGTTATTCAAAAGCCTTAAGGTTACTACCCAATTTCATGAATTTGATATTTTAAAAGAGAGATTAACTAGGAATTTATGTTTAAAACTAGTGTTAAGTAAGGAATTTACTTACCTTGGCAGTAGGTTGGGTGACCCCCTCTTGGAAGCTCTCACTAACTTAAGGAAGAAGATGGAAATGGGGAAAAATGATGCAAATCTCGTATATAAGTTAATTGCCCAGCTATCCCTTGACCGCGATCGCGACATGGGGCGCGCTATCCCAAAGGGCAATATGTCTGGCCCTGATCTAACTCTATGCGAACGCGAGGGCCAATGACCCAACCTTCCGCGATCGCGAAGAACAATCAGCAGCCCAGACCAATTCCTTCTCCGCTATCGCGACCCTCCCTATGCGATCGCGAAGAAGGAAACCAGACATCAAAAAATCTGTTTTTTTCAAACTTAGCTCCCGGGGGTCCAAAACTCACCCGAGCCCCTCGGGACCCCGTCCAAAAGCACCGGCAAATCTATATTCAGGATACGGACTCGCTCGAACTTCCGGAACACAAAAAACAACAACGAAACTCAGAATTCAACCTCAAAACCAAATTGAATCAAACTTAAGAACTTAAGATTCTAGAATTCATTTCAATGCACCGAACATACCTATACTACTCGGAATGACCTAAAATTTTGCAGACAAGTCATAAATGACATAATGGAACTATTACCTGTCTCGGAAGTTTGGGAATCCTCTACTCTAAAAGTTACTAACATTAATTACATTTTATTCTTCTATTTTAGGAAGGATATAGCGCGAATGGAAGCAACTCAAGTAAGTATCATATAATTACACAATGTTCATGTTTTAGTGGGAAAGAGTGTAACTAGCATAATTAAATGATTTTTTATTAGCTACAAGCAGTTCATGGAATATATAAAGAAATAATGAATATACCATTATTTAGAATTTTATTAAATTTAACATCTTGTGCAGAATACTCCTCGATAATTATGATTAAATGATAAATATAACAAAAAAACAAACATGTTCCATGAATTTGTTGATTTGCTGCAAATATTTCTTTTTTTCCTTTTTTTGAACTCTCCCCCTCTCGAGGCATTAAGGCAACAACATATATTAGAGGCCAATCAGTTTGCTGGCATTTTCAGATGGTTAAACAGAAAATTAAAATGAAAAGAAAGTTTTGCTTCAGCTCATTACATAATAAGGAAAGAAAAGATATAATGGTATAGAGTAACAAATATAATATGGCCACTTCTTGTATAACAAGTAATGCGACGATATAAGTTATAATCACCCTTCCGTGGATCAGGAATTTGAGGAATGGAAATGGTGCTACGAATGTAATTCGAGATGCTTCCATTTGTAAATCGTCGCGGTTTTTGTTATGGCCCTATGAAAGGGTAATATGTTGTTTCAAGCTCAGTAGTTGTGTTTCTAGGAGCCTTAAGGTTGTGCTCAGGTAGTGATGATGTTTGCAATTGAGCGTCGCGCGGTGTCGATATGATGATAGAATGTTTGCCCGTATGTTGGGGAAGATGAATGGTTTGAAAGGAGGTCTCCTCATAGCATGATTTCGAGATTTCAGTGCTTTGGTGCCGGCAGAGAAAGGCATTTTGGGTTATGAATGGTGCGGTTGGGGTTGATAAGGTAGTAAGACTTGGTGTCTTCAAGCGAGATGGGATATGCACCTGTGACGTGTAGACGTCGTCATTGATCAAAGGGAGCTAGAGAAAGATAATATTCGGAGAGCTTGAAGTCATGGTGATCTTCTTGTTTGAGAGGTACAAAGAATGATTCTGGAATGAGGCTAGGCGGTGGTTCCATTTCTATGAGTCCAGGTGTAAGAAGCGAAAGTCGAGCAGTCGCAAAGTGGGGGAGCGGCAGCACAACTTGGAATTTGGAGATATTGTCGCACATTTAATGGGTGTCGATGAAGAGCAGGTTGACTAGTAAGTTGGTAAATGAAGCAGGGCATAGGATGAGGTATTGAAATCACAGAGAGCGTGCATTCAACATCGTTGGGAGGTGTCCACGGGTGATTTCCACAGGCGGGTTGCCTTCTGGAAATAGGTTAGCAAGGGCAGGTTCTATGAGGGGTCCAGTGGCTAGTCGGTAGGAGTTAGAATGTGTGAATGGTGCTAGAGAATTCGAGTATTTATGGAGTGCTATTAAGGGAATTTGGAAGATATGGGATGGATTGGCTGAGCAAGAGCATGTTATCAAAGGAGGAAGGATCTCAGAAGGGTCTAGAGTGGTGCAAGTAGTAGCTTCGGGATAAGTGGGGGAGTCCCCCAATGTGCAGTTGGGTTGTAGGATTGTCTTCGCATGGGGTTGAGGATTTGTCGGCGTGTAGGCAAGTTATTTCAGCTAAGGAAAAAGAAGTAAAATGGTAATTGTGCGTGGGATTTGATGAATATGTGCAAAATCTGTCAGATCAAGGTTAGGCTTGGGAAGATTCAGACCTTATATTTCAGGCATGGGCGAGTTCTAAGGATAGTGACTCAGTCGCGTGTTTCATTAGAAAAGGTGTTCCTGTTCTAGGAGAGCCTTGGGGTTGATTTTATTTGGGGCCAGTCAGAGTGGGTGACTCCCAATAGTGGTCCTAGTGAGTTCAAAGTTAAAGAATACGACAATTAAAGATTTCAGGCAGCGATATGATCGAGAATCTATCTCTTACATAATGATTTATGAGAAAGATGAGGATGGTTGGAATTTTCTATGATATGTTTCAGCATGCATGATAATATTGGAGGAGTGAGAGAAATAGACGCCAGATTGAAGAAAATAATATCAGAAGGTTATGAGACGGGTTGCGGGATTTTGGCAGCATAGTCTCGTGAATCAAGTTCACTCGGGATGAGTGAGGGCTGAGTTTGCTATGGGATTAAGGGAGTTCTTATTGTTCCTAAGGCAACTAATGATTATTAAAATAAGATAGATTGATTAGACATGGTTGAAATGGCACAGTTGCGGCAGTGATTGGTTCATTTTATGTGATTTAGTTATGCATGTGGTTTATGTCGATGTGTGCGGGGCTTGTCGGCCGTCATAATGGATTTTATGTGGGAGCACTTGAGTGCTATGGCCTGTCCGGTATAGGCAAATCCTGGAAGGGTTATGGTGGTATAGATTACTACTTAAGGATTTGCATAATCTGGGTGATAATGGGAATTCACTCGTGTGATGAGATGGTAATCTTGAATTGAGTTAAGTAAAAAATTTCTATATGATGAAGTGTTCACCCTATTTGTGGTTCGAAAGTTATGATGGAATTCTTGCGCTACCTCATGTTGGTATGTTAAGTGCGGGAAGTGGTATGTAACTGGGAGAAAGAATCGAGATTGTGGTTCGGTAATGATAAGGGTGTCATGAGCTCGGAAGAGAGAGGAAACATGATTTGAAAGTTCAGAGTAAGCTGGTGTTATCTTCAGTGTCACCTGAGATTTGATATTCGGTGAAAGAGGCTTTGTACCCTTGTCATGGGTTCTTGATGTGTTTTGCGGCCTTAGCACGACCGGTGTTATGGATGTGTAGACTTGTTGCCTTGTGTGGAAAGTAGTGGAAGCATGATCGCAAAAAGATTGTATAAAGTGAGACATGTAGTCACTTGATGGATTTCAGATTTGGACTGAGTATAAAGAAGTGTAATATTGGTTAATTGATAATTTATGCCTGGAGGGTGTTCGGTTCAGTTGATTATGGATTATGGGTGTTAATCCCGGTGATGATGGTTGTTCTCGTCTATTATGAGAAAAGTAGGGTTAATGTGGACCCAAGTAAAAGCTAATAGCTAGGTTTGGTGCGAGCGAGGTGGCTTGATGTTTGTGGATGGATTTAAATGTGATTATGGGCTCCGTATGAGCCAGGCATGTTCCTTTCAGTAGAGAATTTTTCGTGGAAAGGTATTAGAACAGCGGGTGTTGTTTCGTCTTCGTCATATTCATGTGTTATCGTGATTGTGTCGTGCAAGTTGTGAAACGGCTTGATAATTTCCTATGTGTTGAGGTCCCGCGTGGTGGGGGTGTTTTGTGAGCAGTATAGCTCTTGATATCCAGAGTGTGTGTATATATATATATATATATCTCACCTCAGTTGTGCTTGAGTTATGTAGCCTACGGCTTTACCAGTCTCCCCAGGATGGTATTATGCACTTAGCGTGCTTGTGATCGATATTCAGTAATTGTAATAGTGAGAAAATGAGCTCCGTATATATATTTCCTTACGTGAGTTTTTATGTTATTTGGATCGGGTGGCATGCCGCCACGGTGATGTTATTTGGGATCGCGTGCCACGCTGCCACGGGTATGTTATTTTGATCGGGTGGTACGCCGCCACGCTGATGTTATTTGGGATCGGGGGGCACGCCGCCATGGGTATGTTATTTGGATCGGGTTGCACGCTGCAACAGTGTGATAATGAGTAAGGTTCCTAAATTTATTTTCCTATATCTTAGTTCAAGTTTCTAGTAAGGACTCATATTAGTTGCGTGAGCTGGGTAGTTCCATCCTGAGTCGTTTCTTATTATCGTGTTTGAGTTATAGCCTATTGGGCGATGCGGTATCATATGAGGCTATTAGCCATGTTTGGGGTGTCTTGTTGTCTGAGCAGTTCGCACTGGGTAAGACGAGATTATCGGACCAGGGATCAGTACGATAAGGTTATATGAAGTGTATATTGAACAACAAATACCATCATTCAAGTTCATAATGAAAGTGACGATTCTAGTCAAGATGAGGTATCCAAGGATTTGTTAACTCTGCAGTTGAGTATGAATTTCTACACCTTTCCTCCGTTGTGGTGGTATCATCAGCATTATAGCAGGATGTATGTGTGTATCTTATAAGGTGCTTTAAGAGCATCAAATTCGTAGAATTCTGGCTATTAAGGTTCAGTGAGCGTCACTGTGGTCAGACGATGGATTATGCGGTGTATGGTGTTGATTCAGCAAAGATACGCAGTTGTGTTCTGATTCCTCGTGTGGTAGTTGACGTGGTGTTCACATATTAGAACCAGGCATGGCAGAGAAATTTCTAGTCTTTGCCTTTTCAAGCTCTGCTGACAGCTTTGCGGTCTTCTTCTCAATAGATGAGAGAGTCAACCTATCAAGTGCCTCGCTCTGGGCAGAAGTCCCTATACCTTGCAATCCAGTCCTGTGGCGGCGAAATGATCTCTCAGAAAGGACGTATGCTATCCCCTTTTTAGGACCACCGATAACATCCAACCATATCTTCTGAGGTTCTTCGACTGAAATGGAAGGTGGATCGCCTTGCTCATTCAGTGGTAATCTCTAACTGTAATCCTCCACAATAGTGTACAACAACCATTTTATTTAGAAGATAGAAAATTATTAACTATATATTATTATAAATATTAACTTTAAGTTATAGTAGTTATGAAACTTACATATGTAGTCTCCGCCCAGTCCTCGACCCATCTACTTGGATCTGTCGATGCCTTCTTCTTCCGGATGTGAGTCTCCATGAAGAACTCATCATGAGTCAGCTTTCTCCCATATTTTTTTTCTACAAATATAATAATACATGTTAACTAAATTAAAATAAATATAGTTCGATAATAAAAAAATTTAAATACTTTAAGAAATTACAAGTAGTCTCCTCGCAATCCCCATGTTCCTTGCACCCACACAGTACAAGGAGCCATCCTTCTCAAATACTCGGGCCTTCTTTCCTTGTTCACTCATATTCTCGAAATTCTCACTGGCCCATTGCCTCAACAGATCCTCCAATAAATGCGGTAGAAACCATGAAGACTTCTTGTTTTTCTTCCGAGCATCACAGAAGGAATCAGATAGTCTCTTACGACATTTGAACTCAAATTTTTCAAGAATGCAACTGTTATGTCGGTCCTCCCATGCACACATAGTCTGCAAAAGAAATGTGTAACATTAGATAAAAATATTTTTAATATAATGTTTAAATAGATAATAATTTTATTAAACCTTAAATTGGTTGAAAATTTTCTCCACGAGCTCCGGTGAAAAATCAGTTTAAGTCACATAAGGTGCATTGTACAACCGGCCAAGAACTTACTGATTATCTTTGTAATCTGATGACTATGTATTAGGGTTGGGCATTAGGTACTTTGGTACGGTATTAAAAATTACGGTTCGGTATTTTGGTATTTGATAAATTAATTATGCATGTCAAATACCGTACCAAAGTAGTTCGGTACGGTTCGATATTTCTTGTTTGGTCGTTACGATTTCGGTAGCCAACAAATCTAGACTAAAATGCATTTTGGATTAGTATAAAACGTTAATAAACTAAATTGCTAAAACGTTTTCAACAGTCAATAGACTCAACACCAACACTTCACTGGATAAATTCACATGTCACTACCCTTACTAACGTGTGTGTGTAAGAAGGCTTTAACAAAAGTTAAATATAACAAATTCCGGTTAGGCGGGACAAACCTTAGTGCTAAATTTAGGCAAATCTCATGCAGTAGGGTAAACCTCAGCGAGAACGCTGAGTCCATAGAAGGGGGTGAATGTAACACCCAGACTTAGAAAGGGTCCTACATCAACAAAACACAAGAGGAATATTGGGTATATAAGTTAACAAGTCTTAGACTCTAGTGACGCATTTCAAACCCGCGAAGGCTTAGGCCCAGAGCGGACAATATCACTAGCAGGTTGAGCTGTTACAAATGGTATCAGAGCCATTCTTGTGTCAGTCTTGTCGACAGCGAGTCAGATTTCGACTGAGTTTAGGAAAATTCCGATTAAGCAGGGCAAACCTCAGTGCTGAGTCTAGGCGAATCCCATGCGGTGGGGCAAACCTCAGCGAAGACGCTGAGTCCATAAGAGGGTGTACAGACTTAGACAGAGTCGTACATCGGCAAAATACAAGAGGGATGATTGGTATATAAGTCAACAAGCCTTAGACCCTAGTGACGTATTTTAAACCCGTGAGGGCCTAAGCCTAGAGCAACCAATATCACTAACGGGCTGGGCTGTTACAAATTTCATATGTTACTGCCCATACTAACATGTGCGTGTAAGAAGGCTTCAACAAAGTTAAAGATAACAAAAGTTTGCACGTCTAACTAAGAAGGCTTCAACACTTCAATCAACAATATCTGCCAAACAAAACTAAGAAGATGTTTCCCTGCAACTAAGAAGATTCTTACTTACTTTTCAATCAACAATATTTGAATCCCTGCAACTAAAAAAATGCTTCCTAATAAATTACATCTGCGAACAATGCAGCTAAACTAGTAAACTATAGCAGTAGCAGTCCAACGACTCCAACCAAAAATCTGTCAAATAATTCGAATTTCGGTATTCCGGTATACTGAAATATCAAAATCTTAATACCGAGGACCGGCGGCTAAAGTTAGACAGTATTTAGTGAAATAGTCAAAATTAATTTTAATTAAGGACTATACATATATATATATATATATTTTTTTTTTTTTCCAATCGTGCGATTTGACCGAGTATTTATTGTTGTTGCTACAACTTAATGTTTTAATATAGAACTACTTCTTACTTCTTATAGCACTATACCTTTTGTTCTTAAATGTGTTATAGCATGTTGGATGCCGATACTTAGACTCGATCGCTCCCACGTTAAAATTCAATATTTAATTTACTGAGGTCGTCAATATGCCCGAGTGTCTTGCCAGTTAAAATCAAGAATGATGCATGTTCTTTGTTATATAAAGTGATAAAAAATATATCATAGGTTAATCGAATATAATTAAATTTTCAATAGATCCACCGATCAATTAGTACTACTTGATATATATATATGCAATCATGGGATTTGACACATACACACACATATGCGCGCGTGTATATGTATATAAATATATATACAATTTATGATATTATACATAAGTAGATTGTAAATAACAATAATATATAAATGTTTGACTATTTTGACCACTAAAATCGAAATAACGGTAACTTTATTATTAGTTTAAAAATAATTTCTTATATTAAAAAAAAAATAATTGACATTGGGCGGAAAAAAATAAATTAAAATTCTGACTGACATCGATTGGTATTCTATAAAAAAAAATTATTAAGCTTTTCTTTGGTAGAGAGTATGCAAGTCTGACTAGGCTTTGGTCAAAGATTGACAATTTTTCGACCGCAGTCAGTCGGAATGTTGAAATGTGTCAGATAAAGAAGACTTTTTTAATTGTGGGACCACGTTTTTTGATAAATTATGGTCGGTATGTATATTTATGTACAATTTGGTATTTGAATTTTCAACCAATTTACTTAGTTTCCTACCGACTTCGATCGATTTTATTTTCCGACTGTTTTCTAGTAGTGTTAAATTAAAACTATTAAATATGTGTACAAGTTACTAATTTAAAATGTAAATAACTAGATCATGAACTCATAAAGTGAAAGTACAAGAGGGGAAGGTGAATTGTTTATTTTAAAATTAATTATTATAAGTTGACTACTTTTCCAATTAGTCGACTAGATGTAATAGCGATATAATAAAAAGTGCAGAATTAAAATGCAGAAGTAAAGTGCATGAATTAAAGACAGATGAGTTTTTATACTGTTTCGGATTCAATGTGAATCCTAGTCCAGTCCCCTTGGTTTGCAAGGGAGTTCTCTTTCAGTGATTGAGTTTCTTGAGTACATAGTGAACGATGTAGTTTACACCAGCAACTTAGTTTCTATGCCACTCGTATTTTCTTGATACAATGTCTCACCAGTATTTTTCTCTCTTTCTTCTCTAACTTGTTACACAACAGATCTAGTAGAGATACCATGTTTGTTTGCAGTAGAACAAAGAGAGGGTAATTGGTTTGATCAAAGTATGTCTCTCTAAGACTTAAGGTTGCACACAAATACTTTGTAGGAGACCGTTACTGATAAGATTTGCTAACCCAAGAGATTTGATTAGTGGAAAGAAATTGATTCTTTCCAAGAATAAGGTTAATTCCTGTTACTCTTCCTTGATGTGTGGACTTTGACAGCTTTCCATCTTTAAGTCTTGACAGCGCCGGATTTGTCTCCTTGATTTTGGGTCCTTCCAGTAATAGCTACTGATTGATTATCTTGCCGGATCTTCAACGCTTCATTTCCTTTTTAATGCTTCAATCAATTTCGAATTGATTATCCTGGCGGATCCCTAGTGCTTCTTTTTCCTTTTGAATGCTTCAATCAATCTTTGATTGATTGATTTCTTCCGCTTTGATTTTATTCTCTTTGTGCACTTCGATCTCGGTTGATTTTCTTGAGTCCCTACACTAAAAGCAATTATATTATTTTTCATCATTAAAACTAAAACTTAACAATCTCCTTCTTTTTTATGATGACAAAAAAAATAATATATGTAAACATCACTTAACTCCTTTGTATTCAACTCCCCCTCAATGAATGCAGTTGACTCCCTCCCGATCGGTGCCACTGGGACTACTTTCTTTAGTCGACTTCTCCTGTAGTATCTATAGTCGACCCCTCCCCCCTGCAAAGGATGTCCCTGCTCGAACATATGTATAGCCTTTCTTCCTTTTTTTGACATCAGTAAAGAGGGGATAAAAATAACAGTACACCAGATACTAAAGCAGAATGTTTATCATAAAAAGCATGATATGCATGCAGAGTTATAGTAAAATAAAAAGAAAAGAAAAAATCATCCAATCGACTGGTTATCCAGTCCAAAACAGCCCATCAACAAAATTGTTTGAAACTTCCACACTAACGACGCAAGAAATAAGTAAGAGTGTTGCAAATCGCCTCCTTTAGTTGATCAAAACTAGCATTAGTTGAGACAGTCACTCCATCAAGCCTATTGTCTACTTCCTTGAATTCCTTGACTGTGTTTTCCCTAACTATAAGAATGGCAACCCTTATCTTTGAAATATCAGACCCTGTCTCTTTGGAGATTGCAAGAATGTTCCCAACAGTGGACTGAGTAGCAACAAGAAGATCTTTCATGGTGGTAAGTTGGTTGTCGATGGCAGTAAGTTTCTCGGCAAGGTCAGGATTACTAAGACTGCGATGGGAAATAGAGGATTTGGACTTGGGATCAGGTTGAACATGCTTGACCTCACCTTCCTGTTTCTTATCCCAGGATCCTTTCACACACATATCCCATACTAGCAAACGCTCTAGAATTGTAAGATTTTGAAACAGAGACAAAGGAATATTCAGAGATAGAGATATTATGAGCTTCCAGAATGTGAGTGGTGGCCATGCCATAGGACAGACTGGTGGGATCATCAGCACTTTCAATCATAAAATTTATGAACCAGGAGGACAGTTTGGTCTTGAGTTTGGTCACAAGTCAATAGACAAGAAAGATTTCTCTTTTAGAGAAAGTGGAGAAAGAACCAGTACGAGGGAGTAGAGTAGTTGTAACAATGTGGGCTAGAACACGAGTTTCAAAGTTAAAATTAATTGGACCTAATTGGCTCGGGAGGGATTCAGATGAACACTCAGCAATACAACATTTTTCTTGATCAAAGGTGATTTCAAAATCATCAGGCCA